>BSBN01001691.1:142500-147251 GCA_027924645.1 Cunninghamia lanceolata | reverse complement strand
CAGGAAATCTCTGAGGATGCTAATGGTAAGCAGGAGACTCAAGAAATGGGGGCTACTACTGAGGATGCTACTGATTCTACTAAAAATGCTGGCAAAGCAGGAGAGATGTTTGTGGAAAAAGCTAATGATGAAATGGACACTGATGCTGGCCTGGCGCTGAAATTACAGTTCTGAGGGCTTGCATTGAGAAACTAGAACAGAATCTTTTCACTGTGCTCAGGAATTCTATTTTCCTCAATATTTCTATACTGCAAAACCTGGGGGTTATTGTTACTGTTGACAATGATGATCTTGCTACGAAATTGGATGACATTATTAAATCTATAGTTAAGTAAGGAGAGAATCTACCTCCTTAGTTTTTGCTTTTATATAGATGATACTCTGCTACTCTGTATTTACTATCTTAGTTTATAGTGGTTGGTTTTTGCTATTTATGCGGGGAAATCAGTATTTGATGTATCTGGTTTAAGGCACTTTTTGTGCTTGTTGCCTTTGTGGCCTCTCTACTTTTTGTAAGGGTTCGGCCCCTTGTTTAGCCGCCTTATATTATCAAAAACAAAGCACAAGGTCTAACTATAAATAGAGAAACAATAGACATTGGAAACAATGAACACCAAGGACTCATCTTCGTAGTAATGTTAAGAGTAAGAAGTTTGTCAAATCTATGAATATTCTCATTTTTTCATTTTAAAGATATAAACATATGGAAAAAAAATATGTATGTAATCCTACGTAAGCATGAGGAGGGCTGCCTCAAAAAAATGTCTATAGAAAATCCCTACAAATCAAACTACTAAATATATATTTACAAACAACATATTAGTGTTTGTACTCTATGGAATGGTATGATAATTTCTATAATTATTCATCATTACCATGTTTACAATAAATGCATAATAAATGAAATAAAACAAATTGATTGAATATGATTTTTTATGTAAATGGTTTATTTAAAGTATTTTCATCCAAACACATTTAAGACATGCACATAGGATCAAACAATAATGAACTCACCAAACAAAATATCTATGAAATAAAATGTTAAATACAATATTTGTGAAAATTACGTAAATAAGACATGTTCATTCAAATGGTTTTATCTCATTATAAAACTATCGGTGTGCTCATTGAACCTATGGGTCCAATTGCTGGTTTATCTTTTGTGAATGATACTTATTCAGGGGAGGACCCATAGCCATGCGCACTTTAATTTTGTACATCTCAAGCTTATAAATAGTATATTGGATTTTCACACAGAAATTTCAGTACATCTCTATATTTGAGTTAAGAGCTTAAATGTTTTAGGTTGATGAGTCGGTATGAGGACTTAGGTCCTTAAGTGGTTAAATAAACATAAATAAGATTTATTATTATAGTTTTAAGTTAAATAAACATAAATAAGATTTATTAGTATAGTTTTAAGTTAAATAAATATATTATAATAATAATTACTTAAAAATTTAAGTTGAGAGTTACAAAATTATAAACTGACTTCTAAATTAAAGAGTTATTAATTTTTAAATTAAATTCTTTAAATTATAGAATAGGTTTTAAAATTTAAAATTACATTATATTATTATTAATTTATATTTTAATCAATTATAATACAAGATTCTTTTTCATTAATAATCAATATAATTTTAACCATCATTTCACTATTAAAAAATAAATTAAAAAATTATAATATTATTATTATAGTTCAAAATTAATACATTCTATAGTAATTTATCAATATTTAATATATAAAAGTTGGAAATATAAAAAAACTAAAATATGGCTATTAATGTATCTATTCCAAATCCCATCAACATTTTTTTGTCCATTACATTTTATTTCTAAAATATTTATATAAACAATCTAATAAAAAAGATAAATATATCAAATATCTTATATTCAATTTATATATTCAAAAAATTTTAAAAAAATTAACAAACAAAATCAAAGACAGTACAATGAATATTACTTCAATCTTCTCTCTCTCTCTCTCTCTCTCTCTCTCTCTCTCTCTCTCTCTCTCTCTCTCTCTCTCTCTCTCTCTCTCTCTCTCTCTCTCTCTCTCTCTCTCTCTCTCTCTCTCTCTCTCTCTCTCTCTCTCTCTCTCTCTCTCTCTCTCTCTCTCTCTCTCTCTCTCCTCTCTCTCTCTCTCTCTCTCTCTCTCTCTCTCTCTCTCTCTCTCTCTCTCTCTCTCTCTCTCTCTCTCTCTCTCTCTCTCTCTCTATTTCTTCCTCTCTCTCATCTCTATCTTCCCCTCTCTATCTTTATCTATCTGTTCATTAGTTCTTTATCTTTCTTTTTGTCTCCTGCTCTCCGTCTCTTTATCTTTCTCTAGCTCTCTCTTTCTTTTTGTCTCCCTCTTTATTTCTCTATATCTCTATCTGTCTATCTCTTCATCTTTGTCTCTCTATCTCTTTGTCTTCCTCTATATCTATCCATTTCTCCTTATCTCTCTCGGTCTTTAACTTACTCTCTCTATCCCTCTATCTCTATCTCCTCTTCTTTCTTCCTCTCTCTCCTCTCTCCTCTCACTCTCTCTTGATCTCTCTTCTTTCTTATCATCTCTCTCTCTATACACATAATGCATTAGAGAGAGACAAAAATAATGCATTGGAAAGAGAGAGAGATAATGTATCTCTCCCTCTTTATCTCTCTACCTCTCTTTATATCTATATCTCCCCCCTCTCTCTCTTTTCTTTATCTCTCTATCTCTCTATGCTTATCTATCTCTCTTTATGCCTTCCTCTATGTCTCTATCAATCTCCCTCTCTGTTCTTCGCTCTTCCTCTATCACTCTATCTTTCTTTCTCTCATTATCAGTCTCCCCCCTCTATCTCTCTCTTTCTCTCTCTATATTCCTCTCTCTCTATATATGTTCCTCTCTATCTCTCTCTATGTTCCTCTCTCTCTCTCTATGTCCCCATCCCTCTCTGTCTATTTTTATCACTTTCTCCTCTTCTCTTATAGCTCTCTCTCGTTGAACTTTCAAAATAGCTCATATCATTTTTGGATCATTGGCATGAAATGACCAACTGAAAGACACCTTTCAAAACTGAAACAATGCATTAAACTTACTTATAAAAGTAGTGTTTGTTAAGATTTAGAAAACATTATTCTGTGATTGCTCTTTCACTTCTGTAGAAGTTGTAGCATGTGGTGCTTGCACAACAATCATAACTGAGGTTAAAAAAATCATTTTATGAAGATTCCAAGACATTATATTAAATGAATCATGCACATCCCATACAATTCCAGATTTTGCATTACCACATATGGAGGTTAGATTTGTAATTTGACTATATTTTTAATCTCTGAAGCATACAAATCTCACTTGATTTTACTCGTTGACAACCCAAAAATAGTTTTTGGAATGTGTTTATAGAAGCTTTGCTTCTCCACAATTTTAATAACTATTCTACCAAAGTGTTTTTTGCAAAGGTAAAAGATCCAAACATGGCATGAGTGATTTGCAAAACTGAAATCAAATAAAACCCTATAAAATTCTCGGAGGTATGATCTTGAGAAATAGAACATTGATTTAAAATAAAAACATCTAATTTTCAAATAGGGCCACTTTTGTCTCCAAATTAAAACTTGTTTCCAAATAGGCCTTATGTGATAGGTGGAGGTAAACCATGGTCAAAATTGAAGAGTAATAATAATGAAAAACTAATGCAAGACAAACAATAGTAACAAAATTTTTAAATGTAATAGAAATAAAATAATGACAGTCACAATATAACATGGTTATTTTCACATATAACAAATGGGGATTGTCAACCCTTATTCTTGTTTTAGAAACACTCGCACAAATTTGGCAACATAAACCTAGTTCCCCATACAAACTACACCAATCTAAGGCTCCTCATTGCCTCCACTAGACAATTCTATAGTCATCTTTTCCCTCCTAAAGAAACCTCAAAGGCTCTTGCCAACATCTAAATTTAATGCCTCTTTTATTTGCTCAAACGTAACATTCTATTATAAATTTCCTTGGAATCCATTGTCCAAACCCCACTTATAATCTACAACCCAAATCACAATTCTATAAAAAAGAACTTAATCTAGAAGTCTAAATATGGTAGTTGCTATTCAGTAGTCGCTATTGTCTACAAAAATGAAAGCAGTCCATCGAATCTACCTCTAGATTTGTTGTCATTAAATTTCAACATTACATTACACTTGAATGGAACATAAATGAAAAAGATGGTTCCAATTGCTCTAGAAACACAAGATTCCCTCTGACAAATTCCATTGAAAATGGCTTGGGCACTTACAATCCACAAAGCACAAGGTCTAACTATAAATAGAGAAACAATAGACATTGGAAAAAATGAACAAGGACTCATCTTCGTAGTAATGTTAAGAGTAAGAAGTTTATCAAATCTATGAATATTCTCATTTTTTCATTTTAAAGATATAAACATATGGAAAAAAATATGTATGTAATCCTACGTAAGCATGAGGAGGGCCACCTCAAAAAAATGGTCTATAGAAAATCCCTACAAATCAAACTACTAAATATATATTTACAACATATTGGTGTTTGTACTATATGGAATAGTATGATAATTTCTATAATTATTCATCATTACCATGTTTACAATAAATACATAATAAGTGAAATAAAACAAATTGATTGAATATGATTTTTTAAGTAAATGGTTTATTTAAAGTATTTTCATCCAAACATGTTTAAGACATGCACATAGGATCAAACAATCATGAACTCACCAAACAAAATATCTATGAAATAA
>BSBN01001691.1:0-137500 GCA_027924645.1 Cunninghamia lanceolata | reverse complement strand
GATAACCACTCCAATCCACTTCAAAAGAGGGTAGTTTCATGTTCCCTGGGGTATTTGATCATTTAGACCCTTAGAATCATCCAATCAGCCTCCCAAGTCCATCCCTAACTTTAATTTTTCTGTCACTTTCTTCCTTTTTGGGTCAACCCCTATCACTATAGGATCTCCCCCTGGGTGACCTTGTAGTTAAATCAGGATATCCAAGGGTGACTTGCCATAGTAAAAGAGGTGACCTACCTTGTAGAGACCCTATGATGATTTAGGGATGCAAAAATCATTTTTCACACCTCTTAAACCATTCTCCACTTTAGAAATCACCCCATACAAAACTTCTCTATGGGTCACCCCTAACTAAAGGATCCCCCCCTAGGTGACCCTACCACTTAAGTAGGATCTCCAAGGGTGACTTTCCTTGGTGAAAGGGGTGACCCACTTGCCGAAAGGGTGACCCTGTCGTCTTCTAACTTGCATGATTTATTCCAGTTCTAGTCCGCTCCAAATTGAGCCCTAATTGCCCAAGTCACCTTCCATAACTGATCATCAACTTATCCTGATTGATTCAAGACTCCCAATCACTCCATTCTAACTCCAAATAAATTTTATTCATCTCCTCCCAATCAATTTCAATGCTTACTCCACTTCTTCTTCTATGATAGGCTATCAAGGCTAGTTCACTCCCAACAAATCCAATTCACTATCCAATCAAGCCTATTAACTCTTCAATCAAATGAGTTACTCTCCAATCACCTCCACATTGATGTGCTTCTCACACTCTATAAATACCCCTCACCTCTTCATTATTTATTAAGTTTGGGAATACTCTTCTCCTCTTCAAATGTTTTTTTAAGATTCTTCACATGCCTTTGAGCCTCTAGTTTCTTTCTTTAGTTTTTTCAAAGCTTCAAAGATTTACTATTAGGAGGAAAACTTTAGTATTATTTATTTTCTTTGCTTTTCTTTTTCTTGTCTCCATAGCATTTTATGCTCATGCAAGACTCCATGAGCCTTTTCAATTTCTGCATTTAGCTTCATAGCTCCAAGCCATTGTGCTTCATAGGCATTCTTATGCCCATTTCATCTCAAATCTTCAAGCTTCAAGCTTTAGTGCTTCGTAGACATTATTATCCCCATTTGTTTTTAAAGCTTCCATAGCTTCCATTCTATTCATTTTTTCTCTCATCTTCACTTCTTTTGCCAAGAGGAGAACCTCATTACTGTAGAGGAAGAGAGAGGATTACCAGAAAAATGACTTCTAAGGGCTCGAGCCAAGCATTTCCATCTTGATCATACTAGGTTCTTTATGTTTTCAAATAGTAATTATCTCACACTGTGGCTCTTGGGAAAGTAATCATTGTGTTGTTATTTCCTTGATAGGTTTTACTTTTATTTAATTATATCAGTATTCATTTGATTTTCTTTATTTCATTCATAGAATACATTTCAATTCTCACATTTTCAATTTCCTAGATTAGAATCAAAATCACTTTACAGAAACCACATAAACATAAGGTTAGATAGCATATCAAAAACACATATAGTTGCATACATATTTCAATTCCTAGATTAATTAGAGGACTTCTTTTTATTCAAATTTGGAAAAACAAAGTTGTTTGCATACATCTTAGATTGCATTGCATAAGAAAACACAAAAAACATTAGGAAACTCAAAGAACAAAACCCTCGATTGTGTATCGCAAGGTACACACAAGTCAATTCATACATTCATATGTAGAGAACAAAACCTTTGATCACATCATGAGATAGACACAAGTCAGTTCAAACAAATCAAACAAGGAGAAACCCTTGGTTTCATCATGAGGTAGACATCAACATCACACACATTTAATGACAAACAAAACTTCCCCCTATTTCCAATATGCCCTAGCATTAAGGAAGATTGGATTAAATTCATCCTTGATGGGATTGGGGAAAACTTTCCCCATCTAATTCAATAATAGAATGTAAAACAATCAAGGGAAGAACTAGAACACCAATAGAATTAGAGATCAACAACCCTTGATTCAACAGGTCTAAAGAGACTAAGAAAGAAGACAAGAATGATAGAGAATTCTCAATGAATTGAACAACCTTCATGCTAGGCTAGGAAGACTTAGGACTTGTGACCCTTTAGGTCATATAATTATCACACCTACAACAACAATCAAACATCTCAATAGAAACAACTATCAGAACATACGCATAGCATGAAACCCAACTGCCCATCCATGACATCCTACTCCTTGAAGAAAGAGAGAAAAACAACCCCTCGGCCCCACCTTTGCTCCATTGGCTCTTGCCACATGGGTGAGAGTGATTGGGAGGCCACCCTTAGCAAGGAGGATGGTTCATGTGCCTTGTTGGATTGTGACTCACTCACATGAGGAGGAGGAGGAGGAGGAGGAGCAGAAAGAGCAGGAGAATGAGGAGGAGGGGGGGAGAAGGGGGAGGAGGAGGAGAAGAGGAGGAGGAGGAGGAGGAGAAGGAGGAGGAGGAGAAATAGAAGAAGGAGAAATAGAAGAAGAAGAAGAAGAAGATGAAGATGAAGATGAAGAAGAAGAGGAAGAGGAAGAGGACGAGGATGAGGACAAGGAGGACAAGGAGGAAGACAGTGATGAAGAAGACGATGGTGAAGAAGAAGAAGAGGGAGAAGAAGATTATGAAGAAGACAAAGAAGAAGAGAAAGAAGAAGACAATGATGATGAAGAAGAATGAGAAGGAGGAGGAGGAGGAGGAGGAGGAGATGATGGAGATGATGATGAAGATGATGATGGAGAAGAAGAAGGAACAAAAGGAGGAGAATAAGGATAAGGAGAGGAGGAGGACCTAAGGATGAGTAGAAGGAGGAGGAGGAGGAGGAGGAGGAGGAGGAGGAGATGATGATGGATATGATGATGAAGATTATGATGAACAAGAAGAAGATGATGATGATGAACAAGAAGAAGAAGAAGAAGCCAAAGAAGAAGGAGAAGGAGAAGGAGAAGTAGGAAAAGGAGAAGATGGAGTAGGAGGAGGATCAGGAGCAAGAGTAGTAGGAGGAGAAGGAACACCAGGTGAAGGAGCACCAGGAGGAGAAGGAACAAGAGAAGGAGAAGGAGAAGGAAAAGGAAAAGGAAAAGGAAAAGGAAAAGGAGGAGAAGTCAAGACAATAACATCTTTCTATGCATTATCAGTACTTGGATAAATTAAAAAAGGGTTTCCGGTCATTCAATCAATGCTAGGTTACATCTACCATCCTTCACCTCTTCTTCAAATGCACACCAAAAGGTTAGAGAAATGGAAGAACTCATTCAACACTAGCAAGAGGTACCCTATAGTCTTAAGGAGAACAAGGAAAAGGAACAAAATAGAATGAAGAGGCAACAAGATCAATGCAAATTTCTAACATAGATAGTGCTACCTGATCTTGATACAGAGGGAAGATACATCTTGGAGCCTAATTTAATTTTCCAAACATGCATGAAGAGGTTGAAGACTAGGACAATCCCAAAGTACCTCATTAAATGGAAGTATTTTTTGGTCAAATTTACCACATGGGAAGATGAATATTTTATGTAGAAGCATCCACCATTGATCGATGTCAACAATAATGCTTGTGTGAAGAGGGGGCCATGCTAGGCCCTTACCCCTATATTGTGCATAGGGTTATAAGTAGTTGGTTTGTATCTAGCTTAACTCTTAATTAAGTTATGTAATCATTAATATAGTCTTATATAGGTCGTTAAGTTGGCCTAGGTGGCATCCAAGGCATAAGTATGGTATATATAGGAGGTTGAGGTAAGTTATTATCATCATATTGAGTATTGTGTTCTTATTGAAGACTATTGGGGATACTCCCCCTCAAAGTGGTTTAGGAGGTTGCCCCCTCAAAGTGACATATTATTATCAAGTATTTATAGCATATTTCCTATTATGTTCTTCTATTGTGCAAGTTGTTTCATTACATTTACCTTTTTCGTCCACCCATGATTTTATGAATTTTTTTGTTACCTCTTTGATTCCTTATATTGCCTTGGTACTCATTGTTTCATGATTGTTCCACATTTCTATGCTCACTATGGTACCTTTCTTACCTTAAAATGCCTTGATTCTTTTTCTTTTCTATCTTCCTTACTATGATCCTATGCCTTACCACACTTCTAGATCTTACATATGGAGCCTCTATTGTTACATAAAACTCTTAGAGTTACTTTTTGAGCTCATACTATCTTATCATACTTTTAGAGTTATCACACTTACCAAGGGGTGTCATCTCTTCCCATTTTTTACATCCTATAGTATACCTCTACACTAGATCCATCATGTCATCCATCTCATCATTAGTACCTACATATCTATATCATACTTTTGGAGTTACCACACCAGCTTGGGGGCATCATGCCTTCGCCATTACATACTATACTTCCATTACCTTATCACCCTTTTACATTGGGGCATCATGCCTCTTCCATATCATTCATGCTTTCCTTTATATATCTTTACATTGGGAGAATCATGACTTTCCCTATATCATTTGAGCTTTCCTAGATAATATATTTACATCAGGGGCATTATGTCTTACTCCATGACATTTCCTACCTATATTATTGTATCATTCCTTACATTAGGGTCATTATGTCATCTTGCACATTACCTTTACCTAGTTATATCCATATTATCACTAGGGACCAATTTCCTTTACCTTGCCCATCATGTGCTCATGCTACCACATTAGAGGCATATGCTTACCATAGTATCCCATGTACCTACACAAGTGTTTTTGGCCAGGATCACATCACCATTTTCACATTGCCCATGTTGGGGGAAGCCTTATACCATAAAATTCATCTCTAGACCACATGTATTATGTGCTCTAGATAACCTACTTGCTTAGTGCATAATGCACAAATATAGTTATTACTTTGCATGATTTACATGCTTACATAATTTAATTACATTTGCATTTCATGTATTATTTTTCCCTCTCCTACAATCCCTGACATCCTATGGATGCAACCAATTGTAGAGGGCATATATTGTCACTAACATTCCTATGATTAAGCTTTTAAGGAGTGAAACGTGTTACAAAATGGCTCATCACCATGACTAGATAGATTATTAGATCACATATCACACTAGTGCCCATGCACCCTAACATCCCATGACTACTGAATGAGGTGGAGTATCAACACTTTCCATACAAGTGGAACCTTTATAACCCTACTTTCCTCTCTCCCTCTTTCATTGCTTATGATCGATGATGATTAAATTTAGCTAGTAGTTGTTGTCATTTTGACTTGCATGGCATATTTTTCCTCTATTTTACAGTTTTCTATGGAGAATGCATGTCAAAGGATGGACTTACACATGATACATTCAGTGGGGTCCATTAATTTATTTATGGAGCCTATGATATCCTTTTATGTCTAAATAATTAATTTGCATGCATGTTTGTGAGTGTTGCATACATTGAGATCTACATAATCATTCTAGGATTCACATGCACCTCAAAGTGGGTGCAAAATGTAATTTTGAAATTTGCATGCCTAGATCATTTCCCATGTAGTTTTGTGCCTATTTTGAGAGAATGTTTAGAAATATAATTACATATTAGCAAATACTGCAATCTTGTGTGAATTTGAGCTCATTTCCCTAGCTTACACCTATCCCCATACATACATTCCTATACAAATATTTGCATCTCATCCATATCTACAAATTTCTCCACATTTATTACACCTGCCATAATCAAACATTCATTCCCTACACAAATTTCACTATTCCACCATCTTGGATCATTTCCATGAGTGTGGGATCAATCTTACATCCATAGGTTTCATCCCCAAATTTCTAATACTTAAATTCAAATTTGGATGACTCCTACCCATTCCACTGGTTAATATGACCCAACTAAACATGCATTTATGCAAATTTTTGTTATGTCTTAGTATTTAAAGACATTCATTTCACATCATATCACATCTAAATGTCCTCCCATCCTAAGAAATAATCATTAGAAGAACATTTCAAATTGGTGCATTAAACAATCATAAACTACATATTCATATTAGGAGCATTCACATGAGTAAAGTTTGATGTCTTCAATCATTGGTACAACTATGAAATTGGTCATTTTCCATGGATTGACCTAAGAGAATGTGTTCCCTAGTGATTACAACTATCCTCTAAAGGTATTCATAAATACCATCAATCCCAATAGTAAAGAAGATAAAGGTAAATTTAGTGAATTGTAAGTGTAACATTAGTGAGATTAGTATGCACATTAGAAGGATGAATCTGTAGACACAAAAGTGATTTTGAGGTGAGGATTTGACCTAGGTAGAGACACAAGCCTTGTGCAAAGTCTAAGGTGACACAAACAAAGAGGCATCATTTCTAGACTAAAGATAGTTTAGGTTCTAGAATCTTCATCACAGTCATTCATATTCAATCATTAAGCTAAGCACATCCATCCTCTTTGAAATCACTTTCCTCTATTAGCATTTAATTTAGGTTTACATACACCCATAGATTATATTTATTAATCTAGGTTAATTTTTGCGTATGTGTTTCCATTCTATTGGATTAGCCTAGATTACACTTTGGGAAAGTTTATTTTTCATAATAAGAATTAAACAATTTATCTAAACTAAAGTAGTTAGAACTTTATGTTTTAAGCACATGTACATCAAAGTTTGGTCCAAACATAGAAAAACTATAGTATTTGAATAGCAATAGTTATCTAGGTATGCTAAATGTAACAAAAGGGTTGAGATTATTATAAAATTATTCTAAATTATATTGTACTAATACAATTGAAATAAATATGGAGTTTTAAGGAATTGATACAAAGACATCATTTGTAAAATGTGTATAACACTTTATTATTGATATTAAAGTAAAAATGCAAGATACAAATGATATATGATTATATTTAAATTAGCTTAGATACCTATTAGTTATTGAGAGGTATAAACATACTAATACATATTTTTTAATGATTAAATTTACATACCTGTGTCATTTCCCATTTAGTTTTACACTCATTTTGAGATAATAGCTTAATACAATTACATATTGACAAATGACACATTCTTTTGTGAAGTTAATCTTTCGCCCATGTTGTTACTCTTCTATTTACCCACATTCCCACATTCTTTATCCATAACTTATTCATATTTACCCATATTCTCATGTACTCTTCATTTATTATGCATATACATACAATTATACTCAAACATTTCATTCTTACCTTGATTTTGCAACCTTTTGTCCCATGGCCAAAAGATAGTTGTTCGTTGTTTTGATCACAAATTTTGAACTATAACTTGAAATTGTAACTTGTTATATGTGTTGGAAGTAGAACAACAAAAATCTAAATGGGTTGCTCTCAAAATTTAGCAAATCAATGTCACATGCACATAATTAATCCTAGATTGTAGCTTTGACCCCCACAATCTCAAATTTTAAATTCAAATTTTGGCTAACTCCCACGCATTCCTTTCATTCATGGATCTAACTAAGCATATGTTTATGTGATTTATTGCTTTGTACTTGTATTTGAAGGCATTCATTTGTATTCATTTGCACATGGGACAATCATTCAACAATCATTTACATTTAAGGAGAAAAGCATGTTAGGAACACTTTCATTAGTGCACTAAAACAAATATAGATCTACATATTCATCCTAGAGCATTTGCATGGTTGAAACTTCGCATGATAAAAGAGAGGAATGATCAAACCAGGGGTTCTCAACATTAGAGCGGCCTCCTTGAGACACCATGTTGAGTCTGCATAACCTTTGGAAAATACAGGAATGCGTATGGCACTGCTCTCGATTGCTCTTTCCAAGCTCAAATCAATGATTTCCCCCTTTTCCAATTTGTCACTGTCTATGAAGACATTGAGTCCTGCTGTGGAAAGAGCTTGAAAGAGATGATCAACCAGAGTCTTTCGCACATCTGGTCCCCTGAAACTTAGAAACACATGATACCTCTTATCGCTATGGAAGGCAAGTTTAGTGGTGGGAGGCTGGTATTGTTCTTCCATCTTAGAGTTGGATCTGTAGAAGAAGGCTTATAAACGGTAGAAAGAAAAGAGAGGATTGAACCCAAATTTTCAGATGTTGAATTCAACAGACAAATGCTTCAACTCCGATGACACAATGCCGTGCCGTATCTTCTCGTAGATTGCAAATGACAGCCGACATTGAATAGAAAGGTCAAGGCGGGAAGTGACTTTCGTGGAATCTTTTCATCCGTCACGTCAGTTTAACTGGCACGCAAGGTGCACTAGCTTTTATTATGTTTTGTAGGGCCCACTTGTATTCCTTTTTTCTTTCCCATCACTTTCAACTTTTTCCGTATCGGCTGCTTTTTCGATAATAAAATTTGAAACTGCCTTCAAAATTTTAAACAGTACTTTTTCCTGTCTTTTAACGTTTAGTTGGCTTTTAACTTTTTCTTGTTCACATCGGATGCTGTGTGAAGTAGTATTGCTTAACATCCTGCTTGTCTGCTCCTCTCGGAAAACATCCGCCGTTTTTCTTCTTTCCGGCCATTCCAATTTAATCTCTCCACCGCCAATCCTGGGTAATTTTTCACTCATGATTTTTTTTTTGGTAACCAGTCCGTACTTGGCCACAATACCATTCAGTTGCCCCTGCTATACCAGTCAGTACTCCTGCAATACCAACCTCTTCTTCTACGAGACCACCGCCATTTTCAACCTCTCCAAAAGCAAGGCTTTCATTTCAGACGTATAAAAAATAAAGAAATATATAATTTCAAAAAATAAATTAATATTCAAAATATAATTAATAGAATGGATCTTTCTTTTCTTAAATTTATTTACTATTAAAAATTAGGTTTATTGACTACGCAATACACATGTAAGTTATTATTAAAATGAAAATCAGTAAATTGAATATTCTCGTGTTAAAAAATAAAAAATGTTTTTGTTCTTTTCTGTGTTTGGACAGTGAAAAATGAAGATGGAAGGTTGAGTAAAAATATAAAATTATAAATGTACATATCTATCATTACGTTATCAATGTTCTTAAGAAACAAAAAATGAGTGAAAGTGAAATGGAACTATTAAATTATAAATATAATTATATGATTATTGCATTATCAATGATTGTGAAAAAACATGTTTTACAATACCTTGTATTGTTTTTTAAAATTTAAAACTAATTTCTATTCTTTTATTGATATGATTATTACTGTATATTTAAATTTTGAATATATTTTAACTATACAGATATTAATTAAAATATTATAATAAAAACAATGCCGATATTTTTTTTGAAGTTACTGCCTATAATTTCATTATTTTTTTAAAACTGACATGTTTCCATATTCATAGTTATAGGACATATGTTAATGATTAAACTTCTTAGTTTTGTTTTACATTAAATAACATTATTTAGGATTAAAAAAGGAAATAATGGTCTATCCACATTCAAATGCTTTTCGCCGCAACAAGGCCAAGAAAAATATAAATTCAAAAACTATTTAATTTTTTTAATTCTAAAAGTACAATTCACCTCAATCAAGAGCCAAGGGCAAACGAAGGTTCACATGAGCACTAGCAATCAAAAAGATGACTAAGGCTTTCAAATACAAGTACTGGGTAGTATCCATTAGTCATTTGAATTTCCTAAACCGTGAGGCGTAGATTTATCAGGGGCCATAATTACAAATACTAATAAGATTAGTATCCAACAATTTATATGACTAATAATTATAGATTCAGATGAGGAGATAGTCTAATAATTGGTCTCATATTTGAATCCTCATATAGATACATTAAATTTAAAAACTATTACTTATAATTAGTTTTAGTTATCTGAATTCGCAAGAAGAGTCCAGTCTGTCATAATTATCTACTTACGGTGGGTTGAACAACAAAATTGTCTTACTACTTTTGAAAAGAGATTTACTTCTTGGTCCCTTTTCATCCTAGAAGCATTTAAGGATATTCCATCATTTTCTATGTCAAGTCCAATAATACTTGCGGTTGGTATCCAGCGTTCTCAATACAATTAATCCAAAGGATCAAAGTCAAATTTTATTTTAATTATGATGATTATTAAGATAATTCGGCAGCTGCACAGAATTGGATTTTTTGGGTGTCAAATGTTATTTATTATTTCACTCTATCCGTGAATTCGTTGCGCAAATTTCGTGCAACTGCTAGTTTTATTTCTTTTATGAATGATACTTATTTACAGGGAGGACGCATAGCCTTAATTTTGTACATCTCAATCTTATAAATAATCACATTTTTTATTAAATTACTACCACTACATCATTATAAGGTATATGTTTACCCCTAAACCTAATCTACAACATCATTCTTATACCATCTGCATTCTCCTGCAAGCAAAAAACCCCTCTCTTGTTTGAAATAATTATATGATGATTATGCTCTCTCCACACATAACCAATTATTTATTGCATCCAATGTCCTTTGCCACCACTCAAAAACACATTTTTGTCTCCTACACCATAGATCTAAAATAATTTTGACAATTGTTGCTCACAAATAGAGGGGTCCCAAGTAATGACTTCATTTCTCTGGTACTATATAATCTAGTCCACTATTATTATCTTTTTTTTATTAGGCTATGGTGATTTGCAAATTATCATCCATCTGTTTAGTTTGGGTTTTGACATACAATAGTTGTAGTTTCTTTTGTAGAGAGTATCCAATTTATTTATACAACTATTGAAGGTTTTTTGTTGAGGGTTTTACAGGTATATATAGTTCTCTTTGCAAATGTTGAGTTCTGCAAGCATCTATACAACTATCTATATGCATATATAGTTGTCTATATTAGTAAATGTGTACATATAACTATGTATATATGTTTATACAATTCTATATGCATATACACATATGTGTATGCACAAGTAAGTTTGAAAACAACCTATTTAGTTATGTTTGTTTACATAACTGTATCATATACACCACTAAATATGGAAATATACTATGTAGTTGTATTTTTTAACATAACACCATTGTAACACCCAGTTTTGTTTTCACCTAAAAACTAAGTTTTAACCAAAGGTTATATATATATATATATATATATATATATATATATATAAAGTATAAAACAAAAAAATAATTTGTTTTCTAATTACTATAAACAAGTAATTCATCCATTGACTAACAATAATCATGAAATTATAGCTCATACAAAAGGATATAATCATCTACAACATTAAACAATATGTTGACAAAAGTTACTTAGAACAATTCTAAAATAGGGACTTACCAATGTCACTACATCTCGATTGTCGACCATCCAAATTCAAGTCTTGGCAATCCTCAAGGATTAAGAAGAGAAAGTATCTTCAAGGAGCTTAACCTCCAACCACAGACTGTCAGTCTCCCACACTCCTTCCTAACCGGAAGTGGCCCTACCCTACTCAAGAGGATAGACTTAGGATAACCAATGGTGTTTGTCATTTGAGCTCTAGTGTTGTGACCTACGTGACTTGCTATCATGCAATCCCCTAGATGCCCTCTAGTCAAGCATGACCACTCCACAAGCTACGCCATCCAGTCACAGTGAACTATCAATGCACTTGAGGATCATGCATTACCTTGGCCAAAGGATTTGAATATAATTAGCGTTGTAGTAACACAAGTAATAAGTTCACCCACCCCACTCAACTCAAATTAGTCGCAATCCTATAGTTTCCTATAAATAAGTTCAAAACTATGACCTTGATAACCTCAAGGTGTTCTAAATTCATCATGCACTAACGCATGGCAACGAGGTTTATTGTCTCTCTACTTAGCTCATGGAAACATTTCCGTTTTCATAAAAAAAATGGGTTCCTAGCTTATCGATCATTTGGACAATGCTATATGTTGTTATAATGATCTTTAAGTTAGCCCATTGTTTAAATTATCCACTCTTGAGTGGACACTAAACCCAACTTTGTTGTTTCGGAAGGGATTTACTATAAACCAATTTATAGAATATAATATTCGAAGTCCCTAAGCTTAAAATTAATCATTCTAAAGAATCTTCTTCGACTGTGGATTCTTCAACATAGCTTCATCTTTGACAACCTAAGCATTTTATAAACCCTATCTTGTTGTTTCTACTAGCAAGAAGATTGTTTTCAAGTCTAGGTTAAATACTTGACAAAAGACTGATTACATTGTTCTAAAACTTCATTACTTAAAATTGTATGTCTGTAATGACCAAAAAGGTGAGTCTATCCCTCTTCTCAGAAACACAATAGTTGATTACTTTAATAGCAAAAGAGTTGCCTACAAAGACAAAGGACTAAAACTATTATTCTTTACAGCAAGATTTGTAATTCCTCTATGGTTGACCGACCATTTAAACTCAGTAATAGAGGACTGTGAAGTCTTGCAAGTTTCAGCTTACACTTCTTATTAAAGATATTCTTCTGTTGATGGTTGTTACTAATAAATCTTTTACTCTAAACTAGCTGACTTTTAAAACTTGTTAGAATCATACAATGGTACTATTCGGCTATCCACAAGAATACTCATTCTACGTCGACAAGGGTTTTATCACCGTGAACTGTGTTAGTTGTGAGCATCTTTCGACCAAATACTAAATTTAAATTGCACTCTACAGAAAAACAAAAACCACCTAAAGTTGAATCAACGACTTCACAAAAATCTTGACCTTCACAAGACAAAGCAATAAGCTATAAGTTTCACAACTGTGGTACAGTGAGCATGGAGAAGACAAAACATTGCTCCGTTTGAAGATGATTAAAACTCACAGCTACGGTTGACAACAAATAACACCTTGTGTTTTTAAGTAAATTCTAAGTTCCTTTGAAATGCAAGTAGAGTCATTACTAAGTATAAACATGTCTGAGAAACTACGACCGTGCAATAAAGAGAGGAAGAGAACCTGTAGATAGTCCTTTGAGTCTGCTTACAAATTGGTCCACGGCATTGGATATCCTCTAATCCATTCACCCTTTTCTCCAAACTCTGTCTACTTCCACTTCTTCTCTCTGTGTTTTTCTCCTTCCAAACTAACTCTTACTACCTACCCCATCCATCTAACTGTGAAGGATATCTATCCCTCCCACTCACAAAACCATGCCTATCAAAAAGGATCACCCCTAGCATGCAACAACGTTCTCCTCTAAACGCGACCACCACCAGAAAAAATGGTTTGGCCATTCCACACATTCTGCGATCTTCCACCAAGATGGAGCTCCACATAGGTAAGGTGGCGGTTGGTAGTTTTAACAAACTGTCTTACTACTCATATCTGCTATGAGTATAAATCAAATACAAACATTAAAATAAAGGCTAGACTGATGATCAACAAGAGGTCTAAATCTTGAAGGCAAAAAGACTTTTCAAATTTAAAAGACATCATAGAAAGAACTTAAATGTGTCCCTCTCGAGCTTCTGCCCAATTACCGACATCACTCAAGAATAAAGGAATTATCTCAAAACGACACTTTAAATATAACTAACAATAATATTACATATTCAAATACCATACGACCAAGGATACTACACACCATGGTCTCTAGATTTAAAACATTATTTTAAACCCTTTAGTATTCGATAATAGCCCAATAAAGAACAATTCAACATCTGTCAAATTTTGCAAGGAGATGTTTATGCCATACGCTCGTAGCGCTTTACGACAATAACGATGAATTGAGCACAAATGCCAAAACAAAGTTTGGGATCGACTTACGCACAATTTCAACTTTTGCGTCGAACCAAAAACAAGATACGACTTACAACTCAACCACAAGTATATACATATAAACATATAAACAATATATCAGTTGTTCATATTTGATGACACAATACATAGTATTATGACACTGATGTCGATTTCCCACTCAATGAGACGACTAACGAAAGGAGAAAGACCTATTCTAACAAACCTCGACTCTTGTCTAAAAATGACTTAGCTGAACTCAAAGCATCTAGGTTTGTTTACCTGATATGCATTTTCAGTGGCAAGCACCCATGGGTTATTCCAGAGTCTATTCTCTCTTTCTCAAAGATACTTTCTCTTCTTCTTTCTTCCTGGTGAACATGTTCCATCTATTCATGTCATTGAGAAACTCACATACAATTTTGTGGTCAAAGCACCAATATTCTACTCAAAACACATTTATATCAAATCATTTCATTTTCATATCGAAAAGACATTCTAATTCATAACATCATATTGATCATAATCAAATGGATTCCATAATTTCATAAAATTAACCTTCTCTATTCATATCATCAGTTCCTATGATGTTAAAAACATATCCACATAACTATACTATTTAAGAAAAAGTAAATAGTATTATTGAATCCAAAAAGGGGATGTAACAACCATCATTGGGATAATTTGATCTACATTTGTTACTACCTAGATTATATAATTTATGTTTGAAGGTATGCAAAATGGGTGACTAGTTTCTGTTAGAAATAAAGGAAACCACTACAATATGGAAATCTGAAATAAACTTGCAAATCTAAAATTATACTATAGAATATCAAATGAAGATGTAAACTAGCATCAAAGAGATCAACAATACTCAAGATCCATACACAACACATAGATTTACGTGGAGAAAACCCTTTTGGGTACAAAACTCCACCAGGAAAAGAGGTCAAATTTGTATTATCTTTAGAAAGATTACAATAGATCAATTTTCTTCAATCCTACATCCAAATCCAACTGTACCTACACCTGTACACCAATAAAACAAATAAATTTCATACAAAATGCATTACAAAGCTTCTGTTAATTAGAAATCAAGCAATCATAGAAAAATGGCTCCCAAAACTGAAAGCCCACTTTGAGTGGCTAAAGATTCTAGTAATAAATGCGATATGATATCTGTTGTAACCACTTCCCCAAATGATGCGCCTAACTTTGACCCAAAACCCATGCCCCACCTTTGAGAAGTCAATTATTAGCTAAAAATAGCCTCTTGTAGGCTATCATAAGATGCTTTGTCATAGTTTGTCATAACTGTCCAAAATTAATCGATTCTCTTACAACACGTAATCTACAATCTAGGAGATTCCCTTAAAGCTGTCTTAAAATCAATTAATAGACTTAGACGCCCCTATTTCACATGTTTACCATCCCAAGATAAATAAATAAATATTACAAGTCGTCGTAATTAAATAATTACTGTAGTCGGTGGATTCTACTTCCCTTATATTTGCATTTACAATTACAATATTAGGAGTAATTAAATTTATCAGATTTACAAGGTTGATGACACCTTAATCCTAACATTCACCCACTTGACATCATACATTATATATACAATCATAGGAAAAACATAAATCAACTAAGCACAAGAAATAAGGTCCATGTCCTCCCTACACCAAGTGAACTTTTTTGTGCTCGCAAGTTTGGTAAGATAATCTACAACATTCACCTGAGTGTCAATCTTCTTCTACTCAATGTATCCATTTTCAACCATTTCTTGAACAAAGAGATACTGAACATCCACATGCTTAGTCTGAGTATGATACATAGGATTCTTGGCCAAACAAATTGCACCTTAACTATCACAACCAATCTGAATAGTCATGTAATCAAAACCAATACATGTACATAATCTATGTAACCATACTACCTCCATAGAGACATTAGTAGAATCCCTATACTTTGCTTTGGAGGTGGATAAAGCAACCATGGGCTATCTTTTACTCATCCAACTCACAGCTCCTCCAAACAAAGTAAACACATAGCCACTAGTGGACCTTCAACTATCCAAGTCACTTGCCCAATTTGCATCAATAAAACCATGTATTTCCAATGTCTTATCTTCATTGTTAGTAGCGGAATAAATCAAACAATAATTAAAAGTACCACACAAATATCTTAACACCTTATTTGCATAATTCCAGTGCTCTCTACTAGGGTTAGACATAAACTTGCTCAAAACTCCCATTTACTTGGGCAATATCTGGCCAAGTGCATACCATTGCATAAATCAAACTTCCTACAGCACTAGAATATGACACATTACACATCCTCAAAATCATCTTCACACTTGGAACACATATCTAACGTAAGCTTAGTGCCAACTGGTAAAGGAATTCTAACTGGCTTGCAGTCCTGCATATTAAATTTGTGCAAAATAGTATTCACATACTTACTTTGAGATAATCAAATCTTTCTATTACCTTGATCTCTCTTGATTTCCATTCCCAATATGTACCTCGTTGCCCCTAGATCCTTCATCTCAACTACACCTGAAAGTTGATCATTTAGCTCACTAATCATATCCTTGATGTTACTGAAAAACAATGTCATCCACATACAAGGCAAAAATTAGTATTAGATCATCAAATTTACATTGAATGTAAACACAGTGATCTTCTTCATTTCTTACAAATCCTAATTTCAAAATAAAAGAATCAAACTTTTGATGCCACGTTTGAGGGGATTTTTTCAAACCATAAAAGACTATTTTAACTTGTAAACTAAGTGGTATTTCCCTTTTACCTCAAAACCTTTAGGTTGTTGCATGTGAATTTCTTCTATCGGATCTTCATACAAAAATGCAGCCTTAACATCCATTTGCTCAATTTCAAAATCATAACCAGCAACTATGGATAAAAATAATCTAATAAAAAACAATCGAGCAATAGGAGAAAATTTCATTGAAACCAACTCCCTCTCTCCGGGAGTAGCCCATGGCTACTAGTCTAACCTTATACTTCTCCAATGAATCGTCTGCTCCAAATTTCTTTTTGTAGACCCACTTACAACCTAAAAGGAAGCAAGGTATGCAGAAACAACTTCCTATAGTGATCTAATGAGGAAAGTTATGCAAATTTCAATCTAAATACTAGTTACAGGTTATTAGATGTGCATTAACAGAAAGATAATAACAACATCCAAATGCAAATACAAAACTCACAACACAAGATATACATGGGGAAAACCCTTTCAAGTAAAAAACCCCACACTCCAAAACCTGCATAATGTATTATCAAATCAAAAGATAATTACAACACATTTGCAATGTAAGTTCTTTCAGGAGTACACATTATCGATTCTCATTCACATCCCATGACTTTTCACATTCTCCAACCGCTTATTTATCAAGTAGGTCTTTGGCGATTATCCAATGTAGGTTTATCCATGTCTGCCGATAACAAAATAAATGCTAATGCCTTTATTAAATATAAGGCATTTTTTTCTTCGGGGGCACTGCTCCCAGCAACCCTCGCTAGGGGCGTTGCCCCCAGGCCCCTACCGTGGGCTACACCCCCAAGCCCCCGCTAGGGAGGATAATCCCTTAGGCCCCACAGGCGGGGATCCACCCCCCTGCACTCCCCCGTTAATTTTGGGGGGAAACCACAACTAACAAAGTCACCAAAATTTACAAGGTGTTGATTATGGGATCCTACAACATAGTGTTGAATAAATAAATGCAACATTAAGAACTTGTAAAGGTTGAGACACCTTAATTCCTAACACAACCAATGGCCTTCCTTCCTTTGGGAAAATGAACAAGATCCCAGGTATCACAAGAGTCTAATGCCATCATCTCCTCCTGCATGGCTAGTTGCCAAGACTCACTATCATCTGCAAGAATAGACTCCCTATAGGATCTAGGCTCATCGTCAATACTTAATAAAGCAAATACACCACAAAAAATCAAGTGAGCTATACCTGTCAATTGGATTCTATTGTCTTGTGGATCTTCTCAAGGGTGGAGTAAGAGATTCTTCCTCATGTTCTTCTGCATGCTCAACTTCTTCTGTAATACCAAAGTCTTCTTTATCAAAACTTTCACTTGAACCTTCTTCTTCCTCTCCATCATCAAATCCATCATTTTGTTCTTCCTAATGTGCATCTTCTTGATGTAAATCAAAATGCACTTCTTTTTCCTTTCTTTCTCTTCTAGTTGTACATGATCAAAAATAGCTCTAAGTTTCCTGAAAATCACATCTCTAGAATGAAAATTTTTCTTAGTTAGAGGATTCCAAAGCTTATAACCTTTAACATTCTCACCATAACAATGAAGATGTATTTATGTGCTTTTGGATCCAACTTAGAAAAGTTTTTTTAGGCACATGAACAAAAGCCTCATAGCCAAAAAATCTTAAATGTGAAATAGAAGGTTTCTTATTGTTTAATATGGAAAAGATGGGGATTTAGTTTAGGGTTGATTTTGATTGTTTGTGTAAATCCTCCTTTCTCCACTAAAAATTCAAGGACTTCAGCCGAGTATGAAGTCTACTACAGGCCTTCAGTCACTCAGAACATAGGGGAAGATTGGAATTGTGTGATTTTGTTATTCAACTAAGTCCAATTATGCTCAAAACCCTAATTATGCAAATTCAGAAGCAAATGGACAAATTATAGAAAATGCTTGCACACAGAGATATCAAATGACAATAAAATGCGTATCAAATTTTGAAGTTCAAAAAATGGAAAAATCAGGGACTAATGAGCAAGCACCCTAGTCCAGTGCCATACTTTTTGTTGAGATCTGGGAATCTTGTCTGCAACATGTTCTTGTTGTTTTGGAGATTCTTCAATTGTAGGATACAAAGGACTAATGAACAGGCACCTGAGTCCATGTCCTTATTTTCTCTTCTGATCTACAATTTTGACAGTCTACAATGCTCTCCTGCAACTCCACTTTTTATGCTCCTGCAACTTGTAACTTGCAATCATAGAAAAATGGGTTGGGGGTTGTGGTGTTTAGAGGCTTGCCTCAGTTAAGCCTTAGAGAGACATTCAAGTCTGTCAAACACTGTTGTCAGATAAAGAGTGAGTATCCCGATGGGATAAAGTTGAAATCCAAATGATAAATAATTGAAAACACAAATGATATCACCTCGTAGTGAAGATCTCATGGAAGGAAGATGCTCTTCATTCCATGAGGAAATGGATGCCAAATCTGCAAACACAAACACAATAACAATACTCTGCTCTACCACACAATGAATATTTTGAATCACCTTAACACAAGATCATGAATCCAAAATCCCATCTAGTTTACAAATGGTAACCTAATCGTGCTTATATATGCAAATACAAACATTCCCGCTAAGAAATTTGTAATTCAAACTTATCGTGTCAGCATAGGACCTAATTAACGATCTTAAACCGACACTCCAAAATTGGGCCTGACCTAAAATAGGGTAGGACTAGGGCACGGGGGCCCAAGTCCTCCCCCCCTATTTCAGGCAAGACTTATGTCAAGAGTACCCCCTAGGTCACATTCATCATTAAAATTTAGGGTTTTCTCATCGGGATGTCAAATTAACATGAAAAATGCTCTAAATGTATCAACAGGACCTGGGAGCTAAACCTTAATAAGAAAAAGCCCCCAAGGTTACTTTTTCTGACATAACATTTAGCCCCCACTTTAATGTATGTATAAACGCAAGGCCAATACATGCATTAAAGTATGGTCAACAAACACAACAAACACACCATGCATAGAGAAGACACACCAATCACAATGAAGACAATAATAGGCATGCAAAACATGGAGAAGACAACATTGAAGACACACGAAACACAGTGAATACGGTTAATGCAATGAAAATAGTAATGATTTTATTTTTATTTTTCTCATATATATGAAATGCAGATGCAAGTACAAGGAAAGTAAACACACCACCCATAATGCAAGAGGGATTTATCCACTGATCTTTAAACTGCATATGGGGCAACAGACACATAATATAAATCAAGCATGCCATACAAAACAAGAATGCCATACAAATCCCAAAGCATAGGAGGGACTCACCACCACCGGTCTTTAAACTATGCTTGAGAACAAACACGCAATACACACACACTTGGAAGACACGAAGAAAACACGGCAAACCAGCGATGGAGTGTTCCTATTTCTAGGTTCATCACCATCTCAGGCACATTACAAGCACACACCGACGATTGGGCTTCACCACAATAATCGCCGAAGACATGCTTAAGGGTTGAGTTAGTCATCGAACTGCTCCCTGCCTCCGCAAAGGACTTTTTGAAAATGACAGGATGTGCACTCTTCATGAGAAATACACCATCCCTACCTCCGCAGAGGGCTTAAATGAAAAAGGATTCAATATCCCGCCTCCGCAGAGGACTTAAATGATTGCAAGTTGATTTCAAACAAATCTTAGAGTGCAAGAGGGACTCATCACTGTTAGTCTTTAAGGCTGCACCTGAGAACAAACACATTGCTAACATCTAAAATAGGCATCTTACCTTATATATGCCCCCACCTTAAGGTGGTTGATATCATGTGACGATATCAAGCACGTTAAGGTAGGAAGAAAACACACAAGGGAACACGAGCTCTCGCAAAGCCCATGCTCCCCAGAGGTGCCTTGTACTTTATGATTGCCAAATTTTCCCATAAACACATTCCTGCAAGAAAAGTGTTAGTGTCCATATAATCATGATAAACAACAATGCATAGAGAACTGAGGAATGCAAGATTCAAGATAGACAAAGTGCACAGAACAGCAGTATTGTTATGTTTTGTAAGTGCGATAAGACACCATCTAGATCACACGAAGTGTTTCTACTAGCCAAGTGTCAGATAATATATAACAACCCCATCATCATTTGGAACTAAGTCCAATTTTTGATTTCTCGCTAAAGGGACACTAGGTCCACATCAATATAAAATATTTTTCATCATCCACCCGCTAGATAGAAACACTAGAGGAAGGGAAATAATAAATCAACAGAGGAGAAACAAGTGTCTTAGGGATAGTCACATAGGAGGGTGCCCCCAAGTCACCAACCGCAATGCTATGTCCATAAGACACAACACACAATAGTGAAAATAGAGGAGAAGCAATATAGAAGAATGATGATACAAATAGAAGAAGGGTCACAATAGAGGCAGTCTCCTGGTATCCTAGACCTTACAAGAGAATCAAGGGTCATCCTAGGTGGCCTAAACAACACAGAACACATCATGGGGGAAATACATCACAGGAGATAAAGGGTTAGAAATACTTACCTATTTCATCCCAATTTTAAGATCATACATATCTAGGATATCTCTTATGTTGTTTTGGTCTTGTTGATATTGTATTAACATTAAGTTTAGGATCACAAGAGGCTTTAGTGGGCTTCAAAGTGCAGTATCCTATACCGGTTGTGTAATTAATTCCAACAACTTGAAAAGGTACTCTGTTTCCTTGTTGATTTACACCACATCCATTACCTGCATAGTCGTGATTTTTGTATAATATTTGAAATCCACAACCGTAAAGAGGGTCCATTTCTTTAAAAGATGGTGAAGCCTCATAGGTCTCATAATTTGTAGTATAAGTGAGAGTATTGTCTATGTTTCTTACCAAGGAGACTTTAGGTTTCGTACGTGCTTCAAAAGATTGCTTACATGAGATCGATGCCACTTTGAATGTGTTGGGGTTATTAAGTTTATATTAACCATTAAAAGGAGTAAAATCTAATGAACCCCAATCATCACCAAAAATTGCATTTGATGGTGTAGAATCTTGCACAACATCATTCGTGGAAAGAGGCATTGATGAATCAACTCGTAAATTGTTTAAGCTCATATGATTGTAAACTAGTTTTTGTGTTTCAATATGTAAATAGCTATCTGGTTCAGGATCAACATGAATGGTATGAAGTTTACCTTTGATAATGAATTTGATTGAATGATGTAGGGTGGAAGGAACCATCCCCAATGCATGAATCCAAGGTCTACCAAGAATCATGTTGTAAGATAAGAACTAGGCATGACATGAATCAGGGTAGGTACAATCACGAGACCCACCTATACAGGTAAGGTTATAGTACTGTTGTGTGGCTACACAACACGCCCCATTTTGACTTGGCAAAATAGGGAACCAACTTTTTGCTTGGCTTGTTTTGTGTTTCTTGGCGGTTTGGTAAAAGTAAGTCATGTAGATCATCATGCAAGGAGGATGTGGTAAGTCATTATCATGAGGTTAGTTTGTCAAAGTTCATATTTCATTCCAGTAACCTCATATTTAGATAAACCATCAAATTTCATGTAGGTTTGCCTTTTACATCACCCTGAGATTTGTTAGGATGTGAAAGTTATGAATGGTCAAAGTTTGAGTCAAACCTGATATTTCTAAGGGAGGATCATATTTCGCAACATCAGTCATCTTTCAAAAGATCACCCTGATCTAATTTATCACCTGATAATTCATGCGATCCAAATATTTGGATGTCAATTTTAGGTGATAGTGACCTTTACCCGTCAATAGCCTTATGTTTCCCGCGAGGATCATATTTCTCAATGTAACCTGATATTTCTCAATATCCTCCTAACGCGAAATATCCCCCTAAGCCATTATCCTGATGACATCATTTGGGTCCGATAAAATAAGAAACAAATATGACGATGACGTCATCATCACATTTACTTCACGGGGGCATTTTTCCTAAACATGATCTTGCTTGCATAACATGATGATGATGTCATGGCGCCATAGCGATATAATGAGTGAATATCTGGATGACGTCATCCTAATATTTTGAGAGAGAGAGGTTATGGTCTATCCGGTCATCATCATTTTTTGTAACATCACCCGATATATTGAAATATCCTCCTGATATATAAAGTATGACCTGAGGGTGCGTTCATCACCCGATCTTGTCAAAGATAGTTTTTCCTCTCGAGGAGGATGATCACATTGCACTCGGGATGATATTTGCGAATATCACCTTGATATTCATATATCACCTCGATATCTAAATACCACCCTGATATTCATATATCACCCCGATATCTAAATACCACCTCGATATTCATATATCACCCCAATTTTTGAACATCATCATGTCATGCAAATATCACCCCGCTCCCGTTGCCACCATTGGCATTTAATGTGCGTAGAGGTGGTAGGTAGTTCCCGCCGACCATAAAAAACCTGATGAAACACTTGGCAAAATCCTGAGTTTCTGAGCTAAAGATCAACGAATAAAATCTAATACGTCAGGATTTGCCCTAATTTCACCCTAATTACAAGGTTAAAAGGTAAATTCATCGTCATTTTCACACTTACCTTGCGAGAAAATCATTTTTATAGAGCACTAGCTTCCAAACCCTCATACAGGTGATACTTGTACGAACGGAGCTTACAGACAGGAGGAAGCACATGATTGTCATAAGAATTAAGAGCATTTCTAGAAACCACTGGTACAAAGGGATTTACATAATCAGGTAAGTAATTGAAACCCTCATCCTATTGCTTCTGTATAATCAGGTATGATGTAGCTGGTTTGAAGTTCTGGTTTATGCATCCCATGATAAGAAAATACTAAATAAGTATAGTATGCATCATGTTAGTAAAGATAAAATGTTATCTGCATGCATATGAATACCCATTGTAAGACAAAATCTTGTTAATTGCAGATATCCATGGCTGACAAGAGATTAGCTAAGTGCGAAGCTAAGTTCAACAAGCCTATGTTCGCATCTCCTAGGGGGGTCCTGTTCAAATATGGTGCCATAACAAATACACATCAGGGGAGTACTGATTTGGAGGCCTAGTCCACCAAGATGAATGATGAGAAGAACAGAAGCCCCCTGTTGGATGCAGTGTTCATGTCTGGATTGTGGAATGCGGCTAGTTTTCTGTACTCCATGGAGTCTCTAGAGCTGGTGATTGAATGTGCATGGAATTACAATCCAAAAACCAAACAGGTGGTAAAGCATGGAAGAATATATGTAGACCTGTCTATCAAGGGTCTTTCCAAGACATTTGGACTACTATTAGGCAGGAAGGTTAACAGTGTAGATTTGAAGAAATCTAAAGTTGAGCATGAGAATAATAAGAAATAGGAGAGGAAGAACATGTATCAATGGAGGGCCAAGAATAGCACATATCCTACAACTGCCAAACTTCCTATGCACTTGTATAAGTATGACTTTGATGAGGAATATCAGTACATGATTGCATTGCTTAGCAGGGTGATAGGCCAGCCTGATGCTGGTAGTTTTAAAGATTGGATGTACGGTGTTATCATGATGTGCATATATGCAGATATCAAGCCATTATGGGGCCAGTTGATAAGTGATGCTCTGCACGAGCAGCTGACGAACCTGGGAGGTTCAAATTATTCCTTTTACATGACATCCTACATTGTCTACTCCTATGCTTACAAAGGCACATTTGATGCATTGGTTACAGATGGAAAGGTTACAGGCACAATCAATGCTGTACATATTTGGGATCATCATCCCCAATTGCAGAGAGTTAATTACCTCCAAGATTACAAATTGGTAAATGATGCATTCTCTATGCATTTGGTGAGAACCATGGAGGAGGACAGGACAAAGAGATTGAGCATGGAGGCTCAAGAAATAATCTACAGGCATGGAGCCTGGTACATTCAATTTGCTACTTTTTCTTATATGAGAATTGAGGGTTTTGAAGGACATCCCCTCATGCTACCAAGATACCCCACTGATGCAGTGGTATTAATGGAATTCATAAGGCAGAGCTCCACAATGTTGAAAACATATAAGGATGCTCATAAGTTACCACCCATTTTGTTTCCAGTATCCATTGGCTGGTACATGTGCCCAGACTCAGAAAGTATCAAGAAGGTGATGGTTAGTTTGAAAAAAATGCAATTGCAGCCATTCCCACTAATAAGGCCATATGATCCTTATGGGAGGATACAGAAAATAATAGGGAAACATATTCATCAGAGGCACCTAGAAGACTTCTGGGTGGATTGTGAGGATGAAGCAGAAGCCAGAAGAAGAATATACTAGAGGTTGACATTGAATCAAATCAAAACCTTTGACTGCATCCCCATTCCTTCACAATTGAAAAAGGATGATGGCAGGTTAATGGAAAATGAGTATGAAGAAAAGAAAATATATAATGATAGAATATCTACGCCTGAACTGACCATACAAGAGGACATATCCTTGGATCCTTTCATTGCCAGGACCTTACAGCTAACCCAAGTTTGGGTTGATGAACAAATTGAGGCATTGAAGAAGAAGGGTGTTGCCATCACTGTGGATAATAAGAAGAAAGGACAGGATATTCCTGATGAGGAATATGATGATTTTATAACTGAAAAGAGAAAATCAAAAGGAGACAGACTGCCTCCATGACAACAACAAAGCAAAAGACCCCTAGGGGTAAGAAAGTTGATAATGAGCCCAAGGGGGTGATTATTGAAAGGGCAGCATTTCCAGCTAAGGAGGCAACATCAGGATCAGGATCAGGATCAGCATCACCTCCACGGACAGGGAAACAGAAGTCCAAGAAAGATCGGCCAGCAGGGGCAATAGTTACTGAGACCCAAGAAGAGGGTCAGTCCTCACGAAAACCAACAGAAAAGGATATCCTCATGGAGGAAGAGCCTGAAGAAGAGGAGGGTGCTTTGCTATTCAAAAGGAAGAGAAGAGCCCCACAGGTGGTGGTAGCTACCCCTCCTAAGAAACCAAGAACCTCCATGAGAGGGGAAATAAAGCAATCCCCTATAACTTTGAAAGGGGCAGGTAGTGAAGTTTTCCATAAGGAATTTCAGCACAATGTTCCACTTCGTACCATTGTGAAATTCAAGATTGAACTTGTAGAAGAGCAGATGAAAGAAACCTCACCAGGAGGCAATATCTCATTAGAGGAAACAATTAAACTATCTGATGATGAGGTTGTGAAGGAAGTAACTTCACAAAAGATGGAAACCCTTACTGCAGGTATGCAAATGACTCCTCATAAGGCTCCGTCAGTACAAACAATACTGGAGGAAATAAAGCAAGTGGAATCCGAAAAGGAAAAGACTCCAGAGAAGGTAGCCCAAGAAATAGGGCTGGATACATTAATTGCACAGGTGACAAATCCTGCAGTAGTGGATTTGACAGTTACACAGGATGTAAGTCCTAAATATCCAGCAGGTACACCTAATAGAGGACAACATATAGAAGAAGTGAAGATGGCAGAACCGGAGGGCCATGCTTCAGAAATGAGCCAATTTGATGCATCAGTTAAACCTGTTGTAGTAGAAGTTTAGGAAAAGAAAGCTAATGACAAGGATGTATCAAAAGATCCTGCTTCTAAAGTTCAAGAAGTAAGTAGTGCAGGTGCAGAACAAGTAGTGGTTTTAGAGCAAACACCAGCACCTAAGGAGGATTCCGTAATATCCACTGCTGTGAATGTGCCTCAACAAGAGGAAAAGTTAAAAGTGGATGAAGTAATAATGGAGAAGGATCATGATCATCATGATTAGCATATAAACACAGCACAAGATCCTCCACCTGAGGATGATGCTCCTCTGAAAAAAGAAGTTCCTGAACAGGAGGATATACCGCATGATCGCCCTCAAGGTGAGCATCATGAAGAAGAAATGAGGAAATCACCTTCTCCATCACATATGCTAACAGATACAGGAGATCAAGGTGAGCATCATGATGATGCAAAGAAACATGATCAGGTACCTCGATGGTTAGAAAAGGAAGTTAACACAGAGGTAGATTTTGTGATTCAAGAATTTGACGTATCCAGCTTATTTTCTGAAAATATAATAAAACCAAAGAGGAAGGCCATAATGACTTCGGCCATTAAAAGAGACCCAACAACTGGAAGAAGGACTGCACATATTGCAATTCCCACTGTAGAGAAAGAAAAAGGTAAAATTACTTTGGAAGAATTCCAGATTAGTACAGTTGACTTAGGATTTGCAAATGAAGACCAGGAGGGTCATGAAGGAAAAGACATCATTGATTCTTTGATTCAAAAAGTTAAGAGAGAAAAGGAGAAAAATAAGCAACACAAAGAGCACATTACTCAGTTGCATGCATATATAGGCAGGTTAACCAATCCTGAGGATAGTTCCACTGATCATGCAGTCCCATTAACTGCTATTTCATAAGAAGAGGTGAATAAGTTGGATCTCATGAAACATGAGTCCTCCATATTGAGAAAGTGGATGTATTCCACATTTGATACTACAGAAGAAGTGGTAAAGGCCTCTTTAAAGAGGTGGAGTACTCTCAGTGACTCCAGGAAAAAGGTAGACAAGTTGCAGATGCAAATAGGTAAAAGGTCCTTCCAATTAGAGAAGACATTCGATATCCTGGGAGAAATAAGGAGGATAAATCCTCAATTACTCATCAACAAGCAGGTGCTAAATAATAACACTGCATTATTGGTAGATATATGGTTTAAGGACTTTCAATTTGAATGTGATGTCCTCAAAAGATGTAACAATAAGTTGAGGGAGATCAGCATAAAACTGCATGACATGATGTCCTTTGAGGCAGAAATTTTGGAAACACTGGAAGGAAAAGTAGAAGGGAAGATAGATAATCAAGATGAAGAGTTTGCAATTTAGGCTCTACATAATAACTTCCAATTTGTTTCTGATGATCCATTAGGCCAACTGACAAAAGAAATCATGGATAAACTAGTAAGGACCAAGGTGAAAATGGAACAATATAATGAGACACTGCATAACAGGAGAAATAAACTAGACAGCATCAGAAACAAATACCAGGCACATAAATACGCCATCACCAAAGCAAAGACACAGGATGGTGGAGAAATAGATAAAATCGTGCAGTTGTATGAACAGGTCCGGATCATCATGTAGCCTCATATACAGGGTTGTCATCATCAGGATGATGAAGGTTCAAAAAGTGATTCCCCTGATGATGGAGCACATGAGTCAGATAAAGTAGATGATGATGCATCATGAAGTAAATATCAGCATCTAATACTTAGTGAAAATAAGTATTTCAGATAGTTGCCAGCTGGCAACTTGTGCCATTTTGATAAAGTTGACTTAGTCAAAGGGAAATTCTGACCATAGATATTCATAGATAAATCAAGATCGTAGATCTTTTGTAACGGATTCGTCACCTTGCACTATAAAAGGTGCAGGAATGCCTCTTTTTAAACATTCAAAACTTAATTGAAATCCATCTGCTAAAATATTCAGGGCTCATTTCAAAGCTTTTTTATATACATCTATATATTTGCATACTTAATGAATGAGAAGACTATTTTTATTACAATTCATAGTAAATCTTGAGTAATCAGTGTGTGAATTCTGGATATGTGCTGTGATTTGCTACGTCCCTTGGAGTGCATGTCTACTTGCATATGTTGTTTTCACACAATTCCTTTAAAATTAGCATCAACTGTATCTAGCTATGGAATGTCCTGGTGAACATATGGTTTGGTTTTCTTCTCTTCATGACTGTATCTGATGTACATGTGGTTCAATAGTTGAAGGTTCAACATTAATTTGAAGTATTTCTTTCAATTTCTTTAAATTTCAGAGCATTTCACTATCATAATTGCAAAAATTGATAATCTCAAGCAAATAATACAAAATATGCAGATATCTCGTAGATAATTGAAAATATTTAGCATATTTGAAGTTAAAGCATGTATAATTGATGAATATCATGCAAATATTTGAGTACAACTGCATCATTTGATCAAACAACTGTATAAAATGACCTCTCTGTGAAGAATCTTTGCAGAAATAGTGTCATGATGATGAACTCAACGTAAGGCCCCAAAATGGAAACAGCAACACACATCAACCTCTGAGTAATGTCAGACGATTAAGACCTAATCATCGGAGACTTGGGATCATAAATTCTTTGAATTCATCGTATCTTTCAAGATGAATAAAGGTTAATGTGAACTTTTATTCTATGCTTGTTTATGACTAACATCATGACCAACATAAATTGGCGCTAGAAGGAGGGCCACCCTGAAAGAAGACGCTCATCATCGTTATTTTCAGGTTTGATGATGCAGAGAGTAAGGTAACCTCAAATGTATCTGTGAATTCTAAATATTGCTGAAATATTTACTGTAACAAGCTTGTAGATGCTCATTCTGTGTAAAGATTTCCAGATCAAACGTAAATATTGCAAGCTTTACAGTAGATCATCATGAATTCACAAATATCAGGCAATGTTAAGTAAATCCGTTAAAGCTTTGAAGAGTATTGCCTTAGAAGCCTGATATCCCGTGGTAAGAGTCATCATACCCTGTTATCACCTCATATTTGCACTATCTTCGCAAATATTGTGTAAATATCCAGTCAGATCAATCATCCGATCACAAATATCACTTCAGCTGGTGAAATCCAGCCAATATTTACAATCAGCTGGCTAATTCACCTCAAAATTGAGAAATCCTGGCTCACAAGATAAATACCAGGTCACGATCCACCGGAATCTTTAAAGAATTACCTGTTAGAGGTTTCAGACCTAGAACTATGGACATCCATCATACTCCAGGGTCTAGTGCATCAGGAGCTTCACCAGAACCTCCTCCTGTAACTCCTGTTGGTTTGCAAATACCTTCTGGGATATCTGTGACACCTCTTGTTCAACCTCAACCCCAGGTCCAACCTTAGCCAACTATACCACAGGCTTAACCTCTTCCGATTGTAATGTCTTTCTTTGCAACAGAGTCACCTTTGACCTTCAATGCATACCATGAGTTACCAAAGAATCCGGATAAGCTTTGTCCAAAATATCATCCTTATCAGGATGCTGATGATCATATCAGAACCTTTAAAGAAGCCTGCTGTCGAGCCAGAATAGAGCATCAAGATGTTGTATGCAGATTATTTCCTTTTTCCTTAGGGGAAGAGGCTTATAATTGGTTTATTAGTCTTGGTCAGAGTTCTGTTGGTTCATGGGCTGTCCTAGAGAAAGCTTTTACTGATAGGTTCAAGGTACCAATTGATCCTTCAATGAACTATCACCTATTTTCCACTATCAAGAGGTTTGAAGGAGAACCTATTGCCAACTTCAATGCTAGGTTCCAGAAAATGCTATTCAAGCTAGTTGCCCCTTATGTAGTAATAGATGCTACTGCTAGGAGTATCTATTATTCAGCTCTGGATCCATTAACTTCCATGTTCATCAAGAGAACACATCTTGAGATCACAACCTTGATAGGAGCTTTTCAAGAAGCTATCAAAGTAAATCAGCAGTTAGTACCTGCTCCAACACCAAACATAGCATTCCCTACTTTGCCTAGCATGTATCCAACTTATCCTCCACAATATCTTGCATATCTTGCACAGCAATATCCTAATGGAGCTATGATATCTCCAGCAGTCATGCCTGCACCTTTACAGGTACCTCCATTGAGTATCATGCCACCTCCTAATGGGAATGGCCAGACACCACAATATCCTGCACAAACTCAGACACCTCAGGGTGCTGATCTATCCAACAATAACCATGGATCCTCTTTCTTCAAGCCTCAAACTGAAAATGTAGTGGCTAAAGCTCAAGAAGAGAAGGAAGAAATCAAAGAAATCTCTGCTCAGCTGAGAAAACTCACTACAGATGTCACACATTTGAGAAATTAGAATTTCTATTCCCAGTCTAATCAGAATAGAGGTTATTCCAATGACAGACCAAATTATCCTGACAGAGGATACAACAACCGTAATTTTAATAATAGTGGTGGAAATAACAATAATCCTCCCAGACAACCTAGAGTATGGAACTCCAGGCCAAATAATGGCTCACTGCCATCCCCCTTAGATAATCAGTGACCTGGTGAAGCCAAGCAGACTACTAGAGTTAATCTTGCTGAGGCAACCCTCACTAATTGGTGCAAGATCCACAATACAAATGCTCATGCAGAGGTAGACTGTCCACAATTTAGAATTGCTGCTAGCATTTTCCAGACAGAAGTATCTAATACCTTTGGAAATCCACCTCAGGTAGAGGGAAATGAAATTGTCCCTTGTGGATATGACTTTGCATTTGTATTGGAGAGCTATACTGATCATCATCATCAGCAGACTGTGTCATCCCACCAGCATTGTTCACAAGCATGTGAAGAATCTGCTTTAGCCTTTGAGTCAAATTATATCTTCCCTTTTGAAGATGAGAATGAGCCTTCTAATGAACATGAGGAGGTGCATGCATACCAGTAGTAATATCCTAGTAAGCATAATTATAATTTGAGAAGTAGCTCCAACAGACCTACTGGTCCATTGACATCATCTCTACCTCCAAATAATTTCAACACACCTCTTGATCCCAAAGCTAGCAATAATCTGAGATTTCCCAAGGTGAATGCACAATATATGTCACCACAAAATACAACATCAAAGGCTGTTGCCTTACCTCATCAGTCTGACAAACTGGTCACATACCTGGCTGATGAGATGAAAAAGATAAAGATCAGCCTGTCTCTATCAGAATTGTTGAAAACTCCTGCAATTAAGAAAGCTTTCATGAAATCACTAGATGATCCTGCTCCCAAAGAGGATATTCATTCTCTAGGCCAATTTAGCAATAAGGATGATGCTGCTAGAGACAATAATATCAAGCCTAAAGTGCCGGCTACTGTCCAAGCTGCAGAAACCTCCCACATGACATTATACCAAGATAAGAGTGAGTCACCACCTTTCCTCCTTACCATAAGGATGTTTAGCAAGAATTTACACAACTATTTAGTAGATTCAGGTGCATCTACAAATGTGATGCCCTTGTCTATATGCAATGCTTTAGGACTACATCCTGCTAAATCCCTAAAGAAGGTGACACAATTAGATAAGACAGAAGTGAGTGTAATAGGAGAACTGACTCATATACACATGCAGCTAGCATCTGATCCTAGGATCCAATATTACATTGATATCCAGGTAGTTGACATACCTGATACGTATGGGATACTGCTTAGTAGGGACTGGTCGAAAACTTTGAATGGATATATGGCTACTGACTTCAGTCACATGTGGTTACCTTGGAAAGGTATACTTAACCAGATAAGAATAGATGTTGAACCCAGAATGAAGCACATGATAACTGAGTATAACAAAATGAACGAGATAATGTATGTAAATATTGAGCCTGGAGTTTATGCCATTAGACCACAGACTGTCAGGATAGAAGAGATCTTGATGCTTGATTTTCATCATCATCATGATGATGATCATCAGGAAGACATGCCAGTTGTAGAACCTGATAGTAATTTTGAAAACGAGAATGAAATAGATTGCTTCAAAAACTTTGAGATGCATCTGTCCAAGCAGGTAAAACGTTGCTAGTTGTTAAGTATTCCTATTTATGACATTCTAATTGATGGTTGGTGCAGATTACACGACGAAGCACATTTAAAAAAGACTTGTGAAACATGCTTAGACATGATGATGCTGGAGCAGACATACAGTGAGGCATCATCATCATCATATTCTGAGGTAAGTTCTACATCTGGTGATGATGATGATACTGATTCTTGTTTATCTTTTGTAGGAACCATAGAAAAGGTGACGGATCATGACGGAAATCAAATTTTGAGTACAGAAGAAATTCTGGTGTATTACCAGATAAATGTTAAGAAAAAAGAAAAGATCACCCCTAGAAGTGATTGTTTTATGGAGTCAGATTATGAACTGTCTGATGAAGACAGAGGTAGTAACTTGACTAGATTTGAAGATTTTTTATTAGGAGAAATTAAGAAGATAAAACAAAAGAAGCATCCATGGGACGCACTAACTGAAGGTTGGTGTAGGTTGCATGAGGCACCTCACTCGGAGACAACCTGTTCACTATGTCTACATATTTTAAAGAAACATACAGAGCCTGATCCAAAAGATCATCCTCCTGATGATGAAAAACAAGAAGAAAAATCAGCTTCTCAGAAGGAAGAAAAGGTGAAGTCCAAAGATACTGAAATTCCTAAACTAAAATGGATATCAGGTGGAGCAGCTGCCAGAGCTGCAAAGAAAAGAGAAGGTCTAGTTAAGCCTCATGCTGAAGATAAGTCCTAGATCCTTAGATTTGATGGATCCAAGTCCAAACAAGGAGTTGGAGTAGGGATTGATCTCATTGACCCATTGGGAAAATCCTACTTAGCTACCTATAGATTACAATTCCCCTGCACTAATAATGTGATAGAGCATGAAGCTCTGATTCATGGGATACTGTTTGCTCTCAAGAAGAAGGTAAAAATTCTGCATATCTTTGGAGACTCAGAATTAGTTGTCAGACAGGTAAGAGGAATCTACTCTTGCAACTATAAGAGATTGTCAAATTATAGACATAGAGTGTGGGATTTGATTGAAGACTTTGATGCATTTAATATCACCCATGTTCCTAGAGAACAGAACCATAGGGCAGATGCACTCACCCAGGCTGCCAGTACACTAGAGCCAATAGCTATATCAGGTCTAAAGAGATTTTCAGTAGAGCTGGTATCTGTACCATCAGTACTTGATAATATTACTAATCTTCAGGTCTTTGATGATGATCAGCACATCCTTGATTTCATCTCCAATAAGGATATATTTGATGCTCAGATCATAGATGGGAACAGTATGGAAGATCATGTTTGGGAAGAAGATGAAATATTATAATTACCTAGCAACAGGATTCCCAAAGGTATGATTGAATTAGAAAGAGCCTTTGATTTGGATAATATGCTAAAACAAAAGGATCTTCCCAAAGCTGATGGAGGTCAATATTCACAAGTGAATATTGGACAAAATGAAGACAAGAGAAATGTTTTGATAGGTAAGGTTTACACACCAGAAGAGTTAGAAGGAATAACTCAGGCTCTTAAGGATTACATCCATGTAATTGCATGGACTTATGATGAGCTGAAGACATATGACACATCAGTCATAACTCACACTATAGCTCTCAAGCCAGATGCTAAACCTTTCAGACAAAAGCAAAGGCCAGTCAATGCTTTGCTTGAACTAATAATTTTTTAAGAAGTCAAGAAGCTGTTAAATGCCAGGATAATCTTTCCTGTGAGGTACTCCACTTGGGTGGCTAATCTAGTCCCAGTTAGAAAGAAGAATGGAGACATCAGGCTATGTGTAGACTTCAAGAACTTGAATAGAGCATCAGAGAAGGATAATTATCCTTTACCATCATTAGATGAAGTTCTGCAGATTGTAAATGGAGCCAAAATGATGTCATTCCTGGATGGTTTCTCAAGATACAACCAAGTGATGGTTGATAAGATTGACAGGCTGAAGACTGCCTTCACCACAAAGTGGGGGATCTTTGCATATAGACATATGCCGTTTCGACTTATAAATGCTGGAGCAACATTCCAGCGAGCAATGGACATATCCTTGAGAGGCTTAATAGGAAAATGTATAGTCATCTACATGGATGACCTCACAGTGTTCTCCAAAGAGAGAACAAATCATGTAACAGATCTCAGAAATGTGCTGAAGAAATGTGAGGAATATGGGATATCCTTGAACCCCAAGAAATGCATATTTGGGGTGACAACAGGAAAGTTGTTGGGTCATTTGATAACTGATGATGGAATCATCATTGATCCTGCCAGAGTGGAATCTATTATGAAAATACAACTCCCTAGAAGTAAGAAAGAACTTAAGTCTTACTTTGGTAAGATCAACTTCGTAAGGAAATTCATCACTGGTTTTGCAGAGATAGTCAGACCATTGAATGCTATGCTGAAGAAAGATGCCAAGATTGAGTGGACATCAGAAGCTAAAGCTGCTTTTGAAGACATAAAGAAGGCCATATTAGATGCTCCTATCCTTATCAGTCCAGATTACACAAAGGACTTCTACATCTATTCATTCGCCTCAGAACATACCTCTGCAACAGTATTGACTCAAAGGAATGAGGAAAAAGAAGAGAAACCAATTGCCTTCATGAGCTGTCCCTTCAAGGATGCTGAACTGAGATATGTGGATGTTGAAAGACAAGCACTTGCATTGGTCAGGGCAGTAAAGAAATTCAGGCATTATATACTAAGAAGCAAAGTGATTGCAGTAGTGAAGATGCTACTAATGCAGAGTGAGCCTGGTGAGAAAAGAGCCAAGTGGATCACTGTATTACAAGAGTATGACATGGAGATTACACCAATGAAATTGGTAAGAGGACAGGCTTTGAGCCAAATGATATCAGAAATTGATCCAAACATTACAAGTCAGCAGTATGTTATCAATGCTAATGACAATAAGGAGTGGTATTCAGATATCAGGCATGTCCTGATTACTGGAAGATGTCCTCCAAGACTGCAAGCTTCACAGAGAAGAGCCTTGAAGATAAGGTCACAAAAATATATGATGAAGGGAGGAACCTTGTTCAAGAAGAATTATGAAGGAATATACCTGAGATGCTTAGAAAAGCCAGAAGCAAATAAGGTTTTATCAGAGTTACATGACAAGTTCGGAACAGCACATGGATCAGCCCTGGCCACAACACATGCAATCCTCAGAGCAAGATATTATTGGCCCACAGTTTTCAAAGATACAGCTAAACATGTTAAATGTTGTCATGTATGTCAGGTTGTTGCCAACAGAGAGAAATATACTGCACAACCATTGCAGCCAGTGATGGAAGAATGCCCATTTGCACAATGGGGCATGGACTTCATAGGACCAATCAATCCTCCATCATCATCAGGCCATAGGTATGTCTTAACAATTACTGACTATTGTACCAGATGGGCTGAAGCTGTCAACAGCAAGATTTGTACTGCAGATGATGTTATTAAATTTCTGGAAAGCAACATTGTTACCAGGTATGGAACTCCTTATGCTCTAGTAAGTGATAATGGTTCTGCATTCACTTCAACCAAATTGTCAAGTTGGGCTTTTGATCATGGGATCATACTCAAGTTCTCATCCAACTATTATCCCCAAGGGAATGGATTATCAGAATCCACCAACAAAAAATTGCTGAATATCATAAGAAAATTAATAGAGAAGAACCCTAGGGAATGGAATTTATTTCTGAAATATGCCTTATGGGTAGATAGAACTAGAATGAAAACTGCATTAGGAAATTCACCCTTCCAAATGGTATATGGGGTAGATCCTATCCTCCCTGTTAACTTGAAAATTCCTACCTTGCAGTTTACCCAAGAGTACGTGGGCATAGACAATAGACAAGAAGCCAGGTTGCTTCAGCTGATGCACCTGGAAGAAGAAAAAAGTCAAGCAATTGACCAATTTGCAAAACATCAAGCTGTCGTCAAATGCTGGTTTGACAAGAGAGCCAAAGTCAAAGCCTTCAAGATATCTAATTTAGTCCTGATGTGGGATAAAGCCCACGAGAAGAAAGGAGACCATGGTAAGTTTGACAGATTATGGATAGGTCCCTTTCAAATTTTTGAGATACTAGGAGACAACACTTATAGGCTTAAGAACCTGACAGGTGAAGATGTTCCATTGCCAGTCAATGGACAATTCCTCAAACATTATTTTCAAGCCTAAGTGACTTCATGACAGTCATGTGTATCATAATGTACATTTGTATAGTGTTTTTGTTGTATAGTGTTTGTTTTTGTTTGTCTTGTCTTATTTTGTTGAGTTTTTGTTTTGGTTAGTCAGGATGATGCACCTTATCACCTCAAAAAATAACAAAATTGTTAGGATTCAAGTGATGAGATCAGATTTAGACATAGGTTATGATTCATTCTAAGAAATATTCATGATCAGGTCTGTGATATCTTTTCATCAGGGTGCCTTTTCTTGATCAAAGTGAATCAATCACAATGAAACACCTAACAACCTTGGGTTTGTTGAACACACAAGTATAGGTGTTAAGTGAAAAATCTAAAGGGACTCCCTTGCTACCAATACAATCTCCAACCTAAAGCTGCAAGTGACTATACCTTGTACAAATAAGCTGACATGATGATATCATATACAAATTTTAAAGAGAAAATCAGAAAAGAAATAAAATTAGGCCATCTAAGTAACTCTACAGGGGATATGAATGCCTGCTAGCAGTGGGGCTCTACTTAGGGAGATTGTATAGATAACCTTGTCGAGGCTATAGATGTCTGCTGGCAGGAAGGCTCTATCCAGGTTGGCTATGAGGGATGATCTCTAACTATGTAGTTTAACACTAGTTACTCATGTTTTCAACTTGCTTTCAAAATGAGGATAATTAATCATTTGCACACACATGATCCTTTGTTAGTATTGTTACCATAAGGAAATTTTATAATTCAGAAGATCATGATGCTTGTGCTTAGAAAGAATTAGAATACTATAGATAAATGTGATCACATCACTTGAATCATTGGAATTTTGATGTTTTCTTTGGTGGCAAGTTGTTGTGTGGTTACACAACACGCCCCATTTTGACTTGGCAAAATAAGGACCCAACTTTTTGCTTGGCTTGTTTTGTGTTTCTTGGCGGTTTGGTAAAAGTAAGTCATGCAGATCATCATGCAAGGAGGATGTGGTAAGTCATCATCATAAGGTCAGTTTGTCAAAGTTTATATTTCATTCCAGTAACCTTATATTTAGATAAGGCATCAAATTTCATGCAGGTTTGCCTTTTACATCACCCTGAGATTTGTTAGGATGTGAAAGTTATGAATGGTCAAAGTTTGAGTCAAACCTGATATTTCTAGGGGAGGATCATATTTCGCAACATCAGTCATCTTTCAAAAGATCACCCCGATCTAATTTATCACCTGATAATTCATGCGATCCAAATATCTGGATGTCAATTTTAGGTGATAGTGACCTTTACCCGTCAATAGCCTTATGTTTCCCGCGAGGATCATATTTCTCAATGTAACTTGATATTTCTCAATATCCTCCTGACGTGAAATATCCCCCTAAGCCATTATCCTGATGACGTCATTTGAGTCCGATAAACAAAGAAACAAACATGACGATGATGTCATCATCACATTTACTTCTCGGGGGCATATTTCCTAAACATGATCCTGCTCGCATAACATGACGATGACGTCATGGCGCCATAGCGATATAATGAGCGAATATCTGGATGACGTCATCCTGATATTCTGGGAGAGAGAGGTTATGATCTATCCGGTCATCATCATTTTTTGTAACATCACCCGATATATTGAAATATCCCCCTGATATATAAAGTATGACCTGAGGGTGCGTTCATCACCCGATCTTGTCGAAGATAATTTTTCCTCTCGAGGAGGATGATCACATTACACTCGGGATGATATTTGCGAATATCACCCCGATATTCATATATCACCCCAATATCTAAATACCACCCCGATATTCATATATCACCCCGATATCTAAATACCACCTCGATATTCATATATCACCCCGATTTTTAAACATCATCCTGTCATGTGAATATCACCCGGCTCCCGTTGCCACCATTGGCATTTAATGCACGCAGAGGTGGTAGGTAGTTCCTGCTGACCACAAAAGCCGATGAAACACTTGGTGAAATCCTAAGTTTCCGAGCTAAAGATCAATGAATAAAATCTAATACGTCAGGATTTGCCCTAATTTCACCCTAATTGCAAGGTTAAAAGGTAAATTAATCGTCATTTTCACACTTACCTTGCGAGAAAATTATTTTTACAGAGCACTAGCTTCCAAACCCTCATACAGGCGATACTTGTACGAATAGAGCTTACAGACAGGAGGAAGCACGTGATTGTCATCAGAATTAAGAGCATTTCCAGAAACCACCGGTACAAAGGGATTTGCATAATCAGGTAAGTAATTGAAACCCTCATCTTGTTGCTTCTATATAATCAGGTATGATGTAGCTGGTTTGAAGTTCTAGTTTATGCATCCCATGATAAGAAAATACTAAATAAGTATAGTATGCATGTTGTTAGTAAAGATAAAATGTTATCTGCATGCATATGAATACCCATTATAAGACAAAATCTTGTTAATTGTAAATATCCATGGCTGACAAGAGGTTAGCTAAGTGCGAAGCTGAGTTCAGCAAGCCTATGTTCGCATCTCCTAGGGGGATCCTATTCAAATATGGTGCCATAACAGATACACATGAGGGGAGTACTGATTTGGAGGCCTGGTCTGCCAAGATGAATGATGAGAAGAACAGGAGCCCCCTGTTGGATGCAGTGTTCATGTCTGGATTGTGGAATGCGGCTGGTTTTCTGTACTCCATGGAGTCTCTAGAGCTGGTGATTGAATGTGCACGGAATTACAATCCAGAAACTAGACAGGTGGTAAAGCATGGAAGAATATATGCAAACCTGTCTATCAAGGGTCTTTCCAAGACATTTCGACTGCCATTAGGCAGGAAGGTTAACAGTGTAGATTTGAAGAAATCTGAAGTTGAGCATGAGAATAATAAGAAATAGGCCAGGAAGAACATGTATCAATGGAGGGCAGGGAATAGCACATATCCTGCAGCTGCCAAACTTCCTGTGCACTTGTATAAGTATGACTTTGATGAGGAATATCAATACATGATTGCATTGCTTAGCAGGGTGACAGGCCAGCCTGATGCTGGTAGTTTTAAAGACTGGATGTACGGTGTTATCATGATGTGCATATATGTAGATATCAAGCCATTATCAGTTGATAAGTGATGCTCTGCATGAGCAGCTGACGAACCTAGGAGGTTCAAATTGTTCCTTTTACATGACATCCTACATTGTATACTCCTGTGCTTACAAAGGCACATTTGATGCACTGGTTACAGATGGAAAGGTTACAGGCACAATCAATGTTGTACATATTTGGGATCATCATCCCCAATTGCAGAGAGTTAATTACCTCCAAGATTACAAATTGGTAAATGATGCATTCTCTATGCATCTGGTGAGAACCATGGAGGAGGACAGGACAAAGAGATTGAGCATGGAGGCTCAAGAAATAATCTACAGGCATGGAGGCTGGTACATTCAATTTGCTACTTTTTCTTATATGAGAATTGAGGGTTTTGAAGGACATCCCCTCATGCTGCCAAGATACCCCACTGATGCAGTGGTATTAATGGAATTCATAAGGCAGAGCTCCACAATGTTGAAAACATATAAGGATGCTCATAAGTTACCACCCATTTTGTTTCCAGTAACCATTGGCTGGTACATGTGCCTAGACTCAGAAAGTATCAAGAAGGTGATGGTTAGTTTGAACAAAATGTAATTGCAGCCATTCCCACTAATAATGCCATATGATCCTTATGGGAGGATACAGAAATTAATAGGGAAATCTATTCATCAGAGGCACCTAGAAGACTTCTGGGCAGATTGTGAGGATGAAGCAGAAGCTAGAATAAGAAGATACTAGAGGTTGACATTGAATCAAATCAAAACCTTTGATTGCATCCCCATTCCTTCACAGTTGAAAAAGGATGATGGCAGGTTAATGGCAAATGAGTATGAAGAAAAGAAAATATATAATGATACAATATTTGTGCCTGACCTAACCATACAAGAGGACATATCCTTGGATCCTTTCATTGCCAGGACCTTACAGCTAACCCAAGTTTGGGTTGATGAATAAATTGAGGCATTGCAGCAGAAGGGTGTTGCCATCACTATGGATAATAAGAAGAAAGGATAGGATATTCCTGATGAGGAATATGATGATTTATAACTGAAAAGAGAAAATCAAAAGGAGACAGACTGCCTCCACAATAACAACAAAGCAAAAGACCCCCTAGGGGTAAGAAAGTTGATAATGAGCCCAAGGGGGTGATTATTGAAAGGGTAGCATTTCCAGCTGAGGAGGTAGCATCAGGATCAGGATCAGGATCAACATCACCTCCACGGACAAGGAAACAGAAGTCCAAGAAAGATCAGCTAGCAGGGGCAATAGTTACTGAGACCCAAGAAGAGGGTCAGTCCTCATGAAAACCAACAGAAGAGGATATCCTCATGGAGGAAGAGCCTGAAGAAGAGGAGGGTGCTTTGCTATTCAAAAGGAAGAGAAGAGCCCCACAGGTGGTGGTAGCTACCCCTCCTAAGAAACCAAGAACCTCCATGAGAGGGGAAATAAAGCAATTCCCTATAACTTTGAAAGGGGCAGGTAGTGAAATTTTCCATAAGGAATTTCAGCACAATGTTCCACTTCCTACCATTGTGAAGTTCAAGACTGAACTTGCAGAAGAGTAGATGAAAGAAACCTCGCCAAGAGGCAATATCTCATTGGAGGAAACAATTAATCTATCTAATGATGAGGTTGTGAAGGAAGTAGCTTCACAAAAGATGGAAACCCTTGCTGCAGGTACGCAAATGACTCCTCATAAGGCTCTGTCAGCACAAACAATACTGGAGGAAATAAAGCAAGTGGAATCCGAAAAGGAAAAGACTCCAGAGAAGGTAGCCCAAGAAATAGGGCTGGATACATTAATTGCACAGGTGACAAATCCTGCAGTAGTGGATTTGACAGTTACATAGGATGTAAGTCCTGAATATCCAGCAGGTACACCTGATAGAGGACAACATATAGAAGAAGTGAAGATGGCAGAACCAGAGGGCCATACTTCAGAAATGAGCCAACAGGATGCATCAGTTAAACCCGTTGTAGTAGAAGTTCAAAAAAAAAAAGCTAATGACAAGGATGTATCAAAAGATCCTGCTTCTAAAGTTCAAGAAGTAAGCAGTGCAGGTGCAGAACAAGTAGTGGTTTTAGAAAAAACACCAGCACCTAAGGAGGATTCCGCAATATCCACTGCTGTGAATGTGCCTCAACAAGAGGAAAAGTTAAAAGTGGATGAAGTAATAATGGAGAAGGATCATGATCATCATGATCAGCATATAAACGCAGCACAAGATCCTCCACCTGAGGATGATGCTCCTCCAGAAAAAGAAGTTCCTCAACAGGAGGATATACCGCATGATCACCCTCAAGGTGAGCATCATGAAGAAGAAATGAGGAAATCACCTTCTCCATCACATATGCTGACAGATATAGGAGATCAAGGTGAGCATCATGATGATGCAGAGAAACATGATCAGGTACCTCGATGGTTAGAAAAGGAAGTTAACACAGAGGTAGATTTTGTGATTCAAAAATTTGACGTATCCACCTTGTTTTCTGAAAATATAATAAAACCAAAGAGGAAGGCCAGAATGACTTCAGCCATTAAAAGAGACCCAACAACTGGAAGAAGGACTGCACAGATTGCAATTACCACTATAGAGAAAGAAAAAGGTAAAATTACTCTGGAAGAATTTGATGCAGAGGTAACGTAGAGATTATAGAAGTTCACTCAATGAACTTCAGTCACTCAACTTTCTCCAAAAAGGTTTACAAGAGTGTTTGTGTTTACAAAGCTTACACAAGGCTATTCTTGAGATTGATCTAGCCTAGGACCACTATCTAGTGTCCTCCTTGTAGACTACCCATCCCTCACCTTGGAGAGTTACTGCTCAATCCCACCTATCTGCACAATCCACCCTTTAAGAACTCACAACTTCCTACCCACACCTCTACCAACAATGTCCATCTATAACTATTGACACTTACTTGTCAAGGAATCATGACTGTCATGAGGTCTCTAACCAAAAGGCTAATTTTTGCATTCTCTAGGGCAGTGGACAGCAACAGTAGTATGACTATTCTAGGACAGTGTTTAGAATAAGGCTTAACCCTTATAGAATTGATTCAACCAACAATAACATCTCAAAGCTTCAAAGGACCATCAATACTCCATGCATACTAAACACTAGATGTGAAAGAGCAACCATCTACTCACATACAGGCTCACACTGTGTTAAAGGGGCAGAGGACAGCAAATTGAAGTTTGACTGTCTTATGATAGTCTTAAAGTGACAGCTTCTTCCTCATAGCCTTTGTGAAAACTGAACCTGCAACAACTCCTCTCAAACAAGGGTCTAAACACCTCAAACTCTTACCAATGACAGGATCAACTTGAGGTCTTTGAACCAACACCTTGCCTCTATACTTGTTCTGATAGAATTAGTAAACTGTTTGACTATCTTCAAGAAAACAGTGTTAGAAGAGGTTAAACCTTGTAAGCAAGGAGAAGTTTAACACCATACTAATCATTCACAAACCCAAATGACCTTCACCACTTGGTGCATGAACCAAATACCTATATTAAAATGTTTATCATTCCTTGAACCTTCAGACCGTATTGTACCCACGTGCATAACAGCAAACTGTATTTTCTATCAGCAATTGTTGTTTTTCTTCTAAAGGATAGTCTAGCTTGAGATCATGGGAAAGATGTGTATCAAGGATCCCTTGTCTGGATAGTAGGGTTCTTGTGCAGGGTTGTCTTCCTTCTAAAGCACAAAGATCAACTCCATTTGATCAAGCCTATGACTGTTTTCTTGCCCTCTTGCTGTCCTATGCCTTTTCTTCACTAACTAGTCACTATTAGACTAGAAAGTCATCATACCAAACACCCTAGAGAGGAGCATGCAACCTGCACAACCATGGAAAACATAAAACCTAGTCTATCTTCCTGCATCCCACCAAGAAATGGTGATCACCTTCAGAGGACAGAGGAAGAAAATTGCATTTTGCACAAAACCCTTGCTATGGAGGGTTCAAGACCAGTTTATCTAAAATGAAATGAAACTTCCTTCACAAATAATGTCAAGAACTCTAATTAGATGCACATGAAAGATATTTTACAACCCTAGCAAATTTCATAAATTTTGGCTTATGAGCAATCCATACCAGGCCATACCAGCTGACTATCTACAACAAAAAATCAAAAAATCACTATTTTTTTCTCTTAAAAACTCCTCTCCTTCATATATCTTTGGCATGTTTTACAAACTGATGTTTATAGGAAACTTTCCAAATGTTTGTCCTTCCTCACAGTCCATACAACTACCCAAGAAAGGCAGGGAACCGATGGAAAAGGCTGTTTTCTTTCAAAAAACAAATTTCTAAAAGAGAACCTCCTATAAAATAGGCCTAAGTTCACTCCATTTTAGTCTAGTCAATCAAATGACTAAGTCTTTATTACAAAACAAGAAAATGGCTTTCAAAGCCTTAGGAAAGACCAAAATTAACAAGGTCACAAAATGTTATAGTCGAAAAAATGACTAAACTGGAGCTCCTGCACCAGAATTCCAGATTAGTGCAGTTGACTTAGGATTTGCAAATGAAGACCAGGAGGGTCAAGAAGGAAAAGACATCATTGATTCTTTGATTCAGAAACTTAAGAGAGAAAAGGAGAAAAATAAGCAACACAAAGAGCACATTGCTCTGTTGCATACATATATAGGCAGGTTAACCAATCCTGAGGATAGTTCCACTGATCATGCAGTCCCATTGATTGCTATTTCACAAGAAGAGGTGAATAAGTTGGATCTCATGAGACATGAGTCCTCGATATTGAGAAAGTGGATGTATTCCACATTTGATATTGCAAAAGAAGTGGTAAAGGCATCTTTAAAGAGCTGGAGTACTCTCAGTGACTCCAAGAAAAAGGTAGACAAGTTGCAGATGTAAATAGGTAAAAGGTCCTTCCAATTAGAGAAGACATTGGATATCCTGGGAGAAATGAGGATAAATCCTCAATTACTCATCAACAAGCAGGTGCTGAATAATAACACTACATTATTGGTAGATATATGGTTTAAGGACATTCAATTTGAATGTGATGTCCTCAAAAGATGTAACAATAAGTTGAGGGAGATCAGCATAAAACTGCATGACATGATGTCCTTTGAGGTAGAAATTTTGGAAACACTGGAAGGAAAAGTGGAAGGGAAGATAGATAATCAAGATGAAGAGTTTGCAATTCAGGCTCTACATAATAACTTCCAATTTGTTGTTGATGATCCATTAGGCCAACTGAAAGAAGAAATCATGGATAAACTGGTAAGGACCAAGGTGAAAATGGAACAATATAATGAGACACTGCATAACAGGAGAAATAAACTAGACAACATCAGAAACAAATACCAGGCACATAAACACGCCATCACCAAAGCGAATACATAGGTCTTGCAAGTATGAGGTGAACTAATGTTGTCATTGATGTCAACATACTCATATTGCATTGACAAGAAGGATTGGATGAGCTGTGTGCTGAGGCTATTGAGAAAATTAGTCTCAATCAAGAACAGTGAAGAACAGTGATGAGAAGAAGGCAAAAGTAGTCAATAGGTTGAGATTCAGAGGATGCGGATTAAAGGGTTTGTAGATATGAGTCTTGAGATGATCCAGTTAAGATTTCAGAGGTCCGCATGAAGATGTGAAGAAGTTGTGATCGATCAAGTAGAACCGGTTCCGGGAGATGCTCCGGAGTGACAGATTGTTACAAAAAGGTCCGGTGAGATCCGAAAGTGCATTGTCCTATTCTGCGGATTGGACAGAGTGTTTGGGAGGTCCTTGTAATGTGTCATCTCGATTGGTATGTGGTTTGGAGGTCCGCAAGCACCTCTGGCAGTATGACAGTGGCGATAGACTATGTTCTTGAAGTTTCGGATGAGGAAGAGAAGAGATTCCAATGAGTAGAGGAAGTGCAGATGTACGTGGTCATTCAGGCAGGCTTGTGAAGGTTCTTGGATCATGTTGAGGTTATGTTGTCGGTCCGCACTGGTGGTAGAGCCTGGAATTGAAGATATTCTTCCGGATGAAGTTCTTGTTCAGACTAGCTGACTGGATGAGTTGTTCATCTTGCGAATGTTCTTGTGGTGGCTGACCGGATGTATTAATCATCTTGTGATTGTCCTTATGGTTGATTGCAGACTTAGATGATTGTTCCTAAGTCGATGTCTTGTATAAATAAAGGTTTGTGAGTTCATTTCAAAGTGTGTTGAGAGGCAGATGAGAGTGGTATAGCGAAAGAGCGAAGGGCAGAGAAGAAGTATCTCAGGCTTAAATGGAACTGATCCAGACATGGTAAAGATGTCAATCCCCAGTTCAAGTTTGTGATTCTTATCACTTTGTAGACAATGTGTCTCTTGTAGGCAGTGTGCCTCCTTGTGAGCAGTGTGCTCGGGCAGTGAGCCCTAATTGGCATGTGCCATTCATTTTTTCTTATTCTTCTAACAGAGAATAATTCTTGGGTTAATCACCCCATGGTTTTTCCCTTAACCGAGTTTTCCATGTCAAAATCTTGGTGTCCAATGTGTTGATGTTTATCTGCTCTAGTGTTTATGCATTATGCTTTCATGGATGGTTAATTGATATGCTATTAACTAACAAAGAAGAATCAAGTGTTTGAAGTAGAAGCAAGTTTTTGTACAACTGATTCACCCCCCCTCTCAGTTGTGTGCCCTAGATCTAACAATTGGTATCAGAGCCAAGTTCCTCTGAAAGGAGCTTAACCGCTTGAGGAGATCTAGGATGTCGTCATACAAGAAAGATAGTCTGAAGTTCGATGGAACCAACTTCACTCTCTGGAAAGGTCGCATGAAATGTCATTTGGAGTGTATGGGAAAAGCATACTTGACCATGGTCTCAAAACCATATGTTCCTCCACAGGGTGGTCCAACAACTCTGAATGAAATCAAAGATGCTGAAAACAATCTGCGGACCAAGGAAGCTCTTCTAAGTGCATTGAATGACTCAGATCTCTCAAATGTTATTGACCTACCAACTGCATATGAGATCTGGACTAAACTGGAACTTCTGTATGAAGGAGATGAGTTTGTCAAGACTGCAAGGTTGCAAAGTCTGAAAGGGAAATTTGAAAGATTGAAGATGAGAGATGATGAAAATATCACTACCTTTATGCCAAGAGTGAATGAGCTAGTGTGTGGAATCAGGAATGCTGGTGGAGTTCTAGATGAAAATTAAATTATTTGCAAAATTCTCAGATCCCTTCCTGCTGCCTACAAAATCAAGGTTGCTACCATTGATGAATTCAAAGCCCATACAACTGTCACAAGAGAGCAACTGGCTGGCAAACTGGCTACATTTGAAATGACTGAGTTTGGAGATGATCCCCCCAAGACTGAATCTGCATTCAAAGCCAGTGCCTATGTAAAAGGCAAACAAAGATTTGATCTGGGAGAGAACTCTTCAAGGAAGCTGTCATGGTATGATCAAGCAAGGAAAGACATGGAAGAGGAAGAAGCAGAAACAACTCAACTTGAAGCCCTCATTGCAAAGAGACTACCAAGAGGGTCTGGTAAGTATGAAGGAAAACTACCCTTTAAGTGCTTCAACTGCAATAAGATTGGTCATTTTGCTTCAAGATGTCCAAAAAGATCTATAAGGTCAAACTCCAAAAGACAAAGGTTCCAAAAGAACTGTTATTATGTTCATGAAGAAGCTGATAATGAAGGAGTAACAGATGATGAATCAGAGATAGAAGACAAATCCAGAAATGAATGGGTGTTTATTGCCATCAAAGAGGAAGAACCAATATCCTCTGAATCTGTTAATCATAAGGTTGTAGAAAGAGCTTTGGCTGCCCAAGTTGAAGAAAAGGATGATTGGGTTATTGACAGTGGATGCTCTCACCACATGACAGGTGACAAGAACAAGTTCTTAGATTTAGAAAGGTATGAAGGAGGAATGGTAAAGTTTGGTGACAATTCTGCAGGTAGAATCAGAGGTAGGGGAACTATTTCTTTTGATGGAAAGAGCAAAACTGGTAATGTACTATATGTTGAAGGATTAAAGCACAATCTTCTCAGTGTTGAATAGTTAGTAGACAAAGGTTATGATCTCCGGTTCAAAAATGGAAGATGCAGGATCTTTGAAAGCTCTGGAACTGAGATTGCATCTGGTACTCAAACAAAAGGTAATATCTTCCATCTGGCTGGTTCTAATAAAAGTTGTCTGTTTGTTCAAGTTGATCAGAGTTGGCTATGGCATAGAAGCATGTGTAATGTAAATTTTGATAACATCATCAAGATAAGCAATATTCAGGCTGTAAGAGATCTTCCAAAATTGGTGAAACCTACAAATAGTTTGTGCAAAGAATGTCAACTAAGTAAACAGAGTAGAGTCTCTTTCAAAAGCAAAGATCAGTCCTCTACCGGATTGTTGGAATTAGTTCATACTGATCTCTGTGGTCCAACAGGAATCAAGAGTATGCAAGGTGATAGATATTTCATGTTGCTAATTGATGACCATTCCCAGATGATGTGGGTTACCTTCCTAAAAGAGAAATTAGAAGCCCTTGAGAAGTTCAAAATCTTCAAAGCTATGGTAGAGAATCAAATCGGATTGAAACTGAAATGTCTAAGGTCTGATAGAGGTGGTGAATTCACATCCGATGAATTCATAGATTTTTCTGAGAAGCATGGTATAAAGAGACAGCTGTCTGCTCCTAGGACTCCATGGCAGAATGGAGTAGTTGAGAGAAAGAACCGGACCATCCAGAAAGCATCTAGGACAATGATGATGGAAGCAAATGTTCCCCAGATGTTTTGGAGAGAAGTTGTCAGCACTGCAGTCTACACTCTTAATCGAGTTCAAATCAAAAGAGATATTTCAGAGTATTTGGTAGCAAGTGTTATATCAAAAGAGATGAAGATTTAGGAAAGTTTGATGCTAGAAGTGATGAAGGAATTTTCTTGGGTTACTCCACTCAAAGCAAAGCATACCGGTGTTACAATAAGAGATTGAGAAAGATGATAGAAAGTACAAATGTGAAGGTTGATGAAGGAATGGAGAAGCCCTCAAGATTCTATGAATGTGATGAAGATGATCAGAATGATCCTTTGGTGCAAGGAGCTCCATCCTCCTCCCAGACTGATCCGGTAAATCAGGAAGAAGAAGTTTGTCTGAATGAGCCTGATCAAGAATTAGTAGTGCAAGAAACTCCCAAAGTTCCAAGGTATGTAACTCTAAATCACTCTAAAGATCAGATCATAGGTGACAAAAGTAAAGGGGTACAAACAAGAAGAAGAATTGCTCAAGATTCAAATGAATACTGTCTAATTTCAAAGATTGAACCTAAGACAGTTAATGAAGCTTGCAATGATGAAAACTAGACCAAAGCAATGGAGGAAGAATTGATGCAAATTGAGAAAAATCATACTTGGGATCTTGTTCCCAGACCTAGAGACAAGAATGTGATTGGAACCAAATGGGTCTTCCGGAACAAACTGAATGAAGTTGGTGAAGTAATCAGAAACAAAGCTAGATTGGTCTGCAAGGGCTACTCTCAAATAGAAGGAATTGATTTTGAAGAGACCTTTGCTTCGGTGGCAAGAATTGAAGTAGTTAGATTATTTCTTGCATTTGCTGCCTTCAAAGACTTCAAGGTATATCAGATGGATGTCAAGTCTACCTTCCTAAATGGTGATCTGGAAGAAGAAGTTTACATTGAACAACCGGATGGATTTCAATTGTCTGATAATGATAATATGGTCTGCAAGTTGAAGAAAGCATTGTATGGATTGAAGCAAGCCCCAAGAGCATGGTATGAAAGGTTGGATAAGCATCTTGTGTAGATTAGATTCAACAAAGGTACTGCTGATAGTAACTTATATTTCAAAATTGATCATGAAAATATTTTGATTGTTGAAGTGTTTGTGGATGATATCATTTTTGGAGGAAGAGATAGTATGTGCAAAACTTTTGCAAATCAAATGAAAAGTGAGTTTGAAATGTCTATGCTTGGCGAAATGAATTTCTTCCTGGGTCTGCAAATTACTCAAACAAAGAAAGGGATCTTCATTTCTCAGACCAAATATGTGAAAGAATTGTTGAGGAAATTCGGTATGGAAGATTCAAAGCCAATGAACACTCCTATGGCAACCGGATGTAAGTTGAGCAAAGATGATGACTCTTCGAAGGCAGATCAGACAAAGTATAGATCAATGATTGGTGGATTGTTGTATCTCACTCAGACTAGACCAAATATAATGCAGGTTGTTTTGGTCTTGTGGCAAGATTTCAGGCTGATCCTAGAGAATCTCATGTTATGGCAATCAAGAGAATTTTTAGATATCTAAAAGGGACAGTGGAGTATGGTTTGTGGTATCCTAGAGATCATGATTTCTCTCTTCATGCTTACACAGATGCAGATTGGGCAGGAGATGTGGATGACCGGAAGAGCACCAGTGGTGGAGCATTCTTTTTGCGAAAGAGATTGGTTTCTTGGCTAAGCAAGAAACAAGATGCAATATCTCTGTCTACAACTAAAACAAAATACATTGTAGCAGTAGGTAGTTGCACTCAAATCTTATGTATGAAGCAGATGCTAAGAGACATTAAAGTTGAATATGAGGAGTCTATCATAATTTTTTGTGATAATTCAAGTGTAATTAATATTTCTAAGAATCCGGTATTGCATTCTAAGACTAAGCACATATCTATCAAGTTTCACTTTTTAAGAGAACAAGTGAACAAGGAAGAAGTCAGATTAGAGTATGTACCCTCCAAGGATTAGATTGCAGATATCTTTACTAAACCTCTTCCCAAGGACTCTTTTGAGTATCTTCAGGAGAAGTTAGGGGTCATGGCCCCTCCGGTGATGAACTAGGATGCACTGATGTGCATCAGTCTGGTGGATATCACAGTCATATCTTATGATCCAGATTGATGATGGAGAGCTGCTACTAAGGGGGAGCAGCTGGTATGATTCTGATGTGTTAGAATTGCAAGTATGAGCCCTTTGCCATTGATATCAAAGGGGGAGAGAAGACATGTGAAAAACAAGTGGTTGATGATCAAAGGGGGAGCAGTAAAGGAAGAGAATACATGTGAAGAGTTGTTGTTGATAGGGGGAGCTGTGACAGAAAGGAGAAGTTCTTGTCTTGATAGTTTTTCACATCATATGTTGCCATCAATGACAAAGGGGGAGATTGTTGCAAGTATGAGGTGAACCAGTGTTGTCATTGATGTCAACATACTCATATTGCATTGACAAGAAGGATTGGATGAACTGTGTGCTGAGGATATTGAGAAAATTAGTCTCAATCAGGAACAGTGAAGAACAGTGATGAGAAGAAGGCAAAAGTACTCAATAGGTTGAGATTCAGAGGATGCGGATTAAAGGGTTTGTAGATATGAGTCTTGAGATGATCCAATTAAGATTTCAAAGGTCCACATGAAGATGTGAAGAAGTTGTGATCGATCAAGTAGAACCAGTTTCGGGAGATGCTCCAGAGTGACAGAGTGTTACAAAAAGGTCCGGTGAGATCCAAAAGTGCATTGTCCTATTCTGCGAATTGGACAGAGTGTTTGGGAGGTCCTTGTAATGTGTCATCTCGATTGGTATGTGGTTTGGAGGACCGGAAGCACCTCTGGGAGTATGACAGTGGTGATAGATTGTGTTCTTGAAGTTCCGGATGAGGAAGAGAAGAGATTCCAGTGAGTAGAGGAAGTGCGGATGTACCTGGTCATTCAGGCAGGCTTGTGAAGGTTCTTGAATCATGTTGAGGTTATGTTGTCGGTCCACATTGGTGGTAGAGCCCAGAATTGAAGATATTCTTTCGGATGAAGTTCTTGTTCAGACTAGCCGACTGGATGAGTTGTTCATCTTGCGAATGTTCTTGTGGTGGCCGACTGGATGTATTAATCATCTTGTGAATGTCCTTATGGTTGTCTGCTGAAATATTCAGGGCTCATTTCAAAGCTTTTTTGTATACATCTATATCTTTGCATACTTAATGAATGAGAAGATTGTTTTGATTACAATTCATAGTAAATCTTGAGTAATCAGTGTGTGAATTCTAGATATGTGCTGTGATTTGCTGCGTCCCTTGGAGTGTATGTCTACTTGCATATGTTGTTTTCACACAATTCCTTTGAAGTTAGCATCAACTGTATCTAGCTGTGGAATGTCCTGGTGAACATATGGTTTGGTTTTCTTCTCTTCATGACTGTATCTGATGTACATGTGGTTCAATAGCTGAAGGTTCAACATTAATTTGAAGTATTTCTTTCAATTTCTTTAAATTTTAGAGCATTTCACTATCATAATTGCAAAAAATTGATAATCTCAAGCAAATAATACAAAATATGCAGATATCTCGTAGATAATTGAAAATATTTAGCATATTTGAAGTTAAAGCATGTATAATTGATGAATATCATGCAAATATTTGAGTACAACTGCATCATTTGATCAAACAACTGTATAAAATGACCTCTCTATGAAGAATCTTTGTAGAAATAGTGTCATGATGATGAACTCAATGTAAGGCCCCAAAATGGAAACAACAACACACATCAACCTCTGAGTAACGTCAGACGATTAAGACTTGGTGGAGAAATAGATAAAATCGTGCAGTTGTATGAACAGGTCCGGATCATCATGTAGCCTCATATACAAGGTCATCATCATCAGGATGATGAAGGTTCAGAAAGTGATTCACCTGATGATGGAGCACATGAGTCAGATAAAGTAGATGATGATGCATCATGAAGTAAATATCAGCATCTAATACTTAGTGAAAATAAGTATTTCAGATAGTTGCCAACTGGCAACTTGTGCCATTTTGATAAAGTTGACTTAGTCAAAGGGAAATTCTGACTGTAGATATTCATAGATAAATTAAGATTGTAGATCTTTTGTAATGGATTCCTCACCTTGCACTATAAAAGGTGCAAGAATGCCTCTTTTAAAACATTTGAAACTTAATTGAAATCCGTCTGCTGAAATATTTAGGGCTCATTTCAAAGCTTTTTTGTATACATCTATATCTTTGCATACTTAATGAATGAGAAGACTGTTTTGATTACAATTCATAGTAAATCTTGAGTAGTCAGTGTGTGAATTCTGGATCTGTGTTGTGATTTGCTACATCCCTTGGAGTGCATGTCTACTTGCATATGTTGTTTTCACACAATTCCTTTGAAGTTAGCATCAACCATATCTAGTTGTGGAATGTCCTGGTGAACATATGGTTTAGTTTTCTTCTCTTCATGACTGTATCTGATGTACATGTGGTTCAATAGCTGAAGGTTCAACATTAATTTGAAGCATTTCTTTCAATTTCTTTAAATTTCAGAGCATTTCACTATCATAATTGCAAAAAACTGATAATCTCAAGCAAATAATACAAAATATGCATATATCTCGTAGATAATTGAAAATATTTAGCATATTTGAAGTTAAAGCATGTATAATTGATGAATATCATGCAAATATTTGAGTACAACTACATCATTTGATCAAACAACTGTATAAAATGACCTCTCTGTGAAGAATCTTTGCAGAAATAGTGTCATGATGATGAACTCAACGTAAGGCCCCAAAATGGAAACAACAACACACATCAACCTCTGAGTAATGTCAGACGATTAAGACCTAATCACCGGAGACTTGAGATCATGAATTCTCTGAATTCATTGTATCTTTCAAGATGAATAAAGGTTAATGTGTACTTTTATTCTATGCTTGTTTATGACTATCATGACCAACAAGTAATTACGGATTAACTACCATGATTATCAAAGCCATGAATGCTAAGTTTATTCGGTTTGATTTGTGATGTGTCAGCCTTGATTTTATGTAGTAGGTCAATGCTACAAACATTAAGAGCCAATCCATTGTCATTAATAACTCAATTTACCAACATTTTATTTATTGTGACAAAGATTATAAGTCGATCATATTGGTTTTGAACTTCAATTGATGGTCATTCATGTGGTTGAAAGAGAATATCCATTTTTGTCGCATGCATACTATCCAATACAGTTGCTACATCATTAGGCTTAGCAGTAGGTGGGATAATCACCTTTTGTAAAGATTCTTGGATCATTCCATGATATGTAGGAGATGTTTGTATCAAATCCCAAAGAGAGATCTTAGCTGGAGTAATGCGAAGCTGGTCAACAAGATCATATTCTTGACCACTTTTATGAGTAAGATGAGGTGGTGGAGGGAGCATAGGTTGAGAACATGGAAGAGAGACAGGCACATGCAGTGCTTGCTTACTTTGCTTATTATTACAGGTGTTGTATGTGTGAGCAATCACATTGTGGTGTGGTTTTTGTAACACATTTTGAACACCTTGACTTGGTTGAGAAATTTGTTGTGCATATTTGTAGATGTGATCGAGAGGTCTACCTTGAACCGTAATCATCGGCTTTAAGGAAGAGGGTACACTAGGTGCCCCTTGGACAATCATCTTAGGAATATTGATACAAAGTCTATTAATGAAGATTGAATTAACATTATTTTCCTCTTGATTATACCCAACATCTATCCCTAAAGGATTTAATGTAAGACCTTTTCTCATTCACTAACACTACATCTTGGCCAGGGAGAGCATTGGAATGAGAGGAAGGTACAACTTTGTTAAGAAGGAAAGGTATTGTATCATTAATAGAGATATCTGTAGTCTTCTCATCTAAGGTTCTTGAACATTCAGCTATAGGAGAAGTAGGATAATCTATGGAATTATCATCATTGTCATCACCATATGTTTTAGTTATTAAATCCAAAGCATTAAGAGAACTTTCGCTCTCATCATTCTCAATGTGTTTTGTTAAATCTTCTACTACCCAAGGGTATGTGCTCATGAGATATATGAAGTTGCCATAATCAGATACATAGTCAAGGATTTCAAATGAAGAGCATTTAAATATATCCTTGTGATACATAGCTTGTAAATAAGTGAGAACATGAGGATTCATATTAAGAAATTTGTAGAAACTCTCAAAGTTTTTGATATATGCATGTAAAGATACCAAAGAGCGATGAGATGAAGATTCCATAATGAAATATCTTGCAACATCAATCTAAAATCAGATTTTAAAATCTTTTCAAAACTTATGCAAGAGATAAGTGCAAAACTATGTATGAAAATGACCTTAAATGTTTGATTTTTTCAACTTTTTTTCAATGCAAAGAAATGAAAGAAAAGGTGTTGTAAGGAAATTGATCAAGTGAAGCAAGTAATATGTTCAATATCAGTCTAATAAATTAATAATATCATTCACAACACACTTTTGATGCAAACCTAGAGTGATGACAAGTCAAAACCTAGTGAAAACACACTAAAATATGTAATTTTTCACAAATTTTCAATGCAAAGACCTAATAGAAAGGGTGTTGTAAATAATTTCAGGAGGTTTAGTACATTATAGCAGTAATATCAGTCACCTAAAGCCATAAAATCCATCACAACACACTTGGAGTGCAAATCTAAGTCAAACCCTAGGGCAAATATAGTCAAATATGTAATTTTTCACCAAATTCTCAATGCAAAGACCCAATAAAAAGGGTGTTGTAAAGAATTTTAGGAGGTACAGTAGATTATAACAATAATATAAATCACCTAAGGCCATAAAATCTATCACAACACACTTGGAGTGCAAATCTAAGTGAAACCCTAGGGCAAATATAGCCAAAATATGCAATTTTCACCAAATTTTCAATGTAAGAGCCAAATAAAAAGGTTTTGTAAAGAATTTTAGGAGGGGAAGCAGATAATAACCTTGATAAAAGCCAACTAGTGCAGAAAAATATTTTACAACACACCTATGGTGCAAATTTAGAGAGATGATAAGACCAAAATCTAGTGAAAAATCAAGGTTTTCAAACCCTAGGCATGAAATTTTGCAAGCAAACCACTATGATGCAACACTACAATTAGAAATCAGTCCTAATGAGTATTTTAAAAGGGTAGTAAAATTTGAAACAAGATTTTGTCTACAAACCCTAGCTAATGCAAAACTAGGTTATATCGAAAAATACACAATTTCAAGCAATTTTTATCAATTTAAGCATGAAAATGTAATCTAAAAGAATGATAGATGAAAAATTTATGTATTTTAAATCAGATCTGATGATAATGACAAAAATTTGTTGAAATTCAATGCCAATTAATTCAAATTGTTTGAAAATGCAAGCTAAAAATGTCATTTTTTTCAAAAATTTTCAAATTTTTGTAATTTTTCAAATGCAATAAGATTAACAATGATATGAATGAATGAAATGAATGTAAATTTGAAGCACAGCACTCATCAAGTTACAAAATCCATTAAAATATGGGTTTACCAAAATGTTTAATATGGAAAATGATGGGGATTTAGTTTAGGGTTGATTTTGATGGTTTGTGTAAATCCTCCTTTCTCCACTAAACATTCAAGGACTTCAGCCGAGTAGGAAGTCTACTACAGGCCTTCGATCACTCAAAACATAGGGGAAGATTGGAATATGATTTTGTTGTTCAACTAAGTCCAATTATGCTCAAAACCCTAATTACGCAAATTCAGAAGCAAACAGACAAATTACAGAAAATGCTTGCACACAGAGATATTAAATGATAATCAAATGCATACCAAATTTTAAAGTTTGAAAAATATAAAAGTCAGGGACTAATGAGTGGGTGCCCTAGTCTAGTGCCATACTTTTTGTCAAGATCTTGGAATCTTTCCTGCAACATGTTCCTATTGTTTCAGAGATTCTTCAGTTGCAGGATCTGAAGGACTAATGAGCAGGTGCCCGAGTCCAAGTCCCTATTTTCTCTTCTGATCTTCAATTCTGACAGTATGCAATGCTCTCCTGCAACTCCACTTTTTTTGCTCCTACAACCTGTAACCTGCAATCAAAAAAAATTGTTGGGGGTTGTGGTGTTTAGAGGCTTGCCTCAGTCAAGGCCCAGAGAGACATTCAAGTTTTTAGAACATTGTTGTCAGATAAAGAGTGTGTATCCTGGTGGGATAGAGGCAAAATCCAAATGATAAATGATTGAAAACACAAATGATATCACCTTGTAGTGAAGATCTCATGGAAGGAAGATGCTCTTCATGCCATGAGGAGATGGATGCCAAATCTGCAAACACAAACACAATAACAATGCTCTGCTCTACCACATAATGAATATTTTGAATCACCTTAAAACAAGCTCATGAATCCAAAATCCCATCTAGTTTATAAATGATAACCTAATCATGCTTATATATGCAACTACAAACATTCCCGCTAAGAAATTCATAATTCAAACTTATCGTGTCGACATAGGACCTAATTAACAGTCATAAACTGACACTCCAAAATTGGGCCTGACCTAAAGTAGGGCAGGACTAGGGTGCGGGCACCCAAGTCCTCCCCCCCTATTTCAGATAGGACTTATGTCAAGTGTACCCCCTAGGTCCCATTCATCATGAAACTTCAGGGTTTTCTCATTGGGATGTCAAATTAACATGAAAAATGCTCTAAATGTATCAACAGGACCCGGTAGCTAAACCTTAATAGGAAAAAGCCCCCAAGGTTACTTTTTCTGACATTACACTTACCTATCTACACTTCATAAGGTGTTGAATCAAGAGCCCTACAAGAAGATTTATTTATCAAGTAATAAGCAGTACTGATAGCTTTTGCCCAAAAATATTTATCCAATATGCATCACTCAACATACTTCTAGCTCTTTCTATAAGTGTTTAGTTTATCCTTTATGCTTCGATGGATGCCCATAACTTGCTCCAAAGCTCCCATTTTGGCACAGGCAGGGAGGATGATGGCTTTAAAACTACCAATTTCATTTGCTTGAAAGTTTCTAAAGCCTCATCAACAAATCCATTTTGTGCATATTCCTACAATCATGGCATCCCATGAGACCACATTTCTTTGACGCATTTTGTCAAACAGTTCACATGCCTTGTCTATGCTTCCACATTTTGAATGCATTGCTCATTTAATGAGCTGGGCGGTAGACAATTTCAAATTAGTTGGGCGAGAGACTATTAAATCCAAACCGTGACTGCCGAAATGGAAAACAAAAATGGAATGGGAATGGGCGGTAATTGAAGGACCCACACAGGGAATTGAATGAACGGTAATGGGAATGGACAGTAAAGAATTCAATTGCTACGTATAAAATCTATCCACAATTCGCAGTTTCGTGCTACTCATGGGCAATCTAATTGACTTTCTAGATATTAATAAATTTTAGGGGATGGGGAACAAGGCTTAAATTTGATAGTTTTATAGCTGTATTTAGACATTTTTTCTGCAAAATACAATTGAAATTTTAAAAAGACTGTATTATATGAAAGGAGGGATTTTGGACAAACTGTCAAAATTTATATAGGATTATGATGATATATATATTTGATATTTATATGATTTACTTATACTAAGGCATGTCATAGTATTTGAAAGGCACCATTGAATAGATACCTGTCATAAAAAAATTGCTTGACAGGCAAGGTCGACTGTCAAATTTAAGCCCTGGGGAACAGTCACAAATATTATAATAATATTAATAGAGAGAAATTTTAGGGATGGGGAATGGTCACAAATATTATAATAATAATAGATAATGTTGATTAAATAAACATCCTCAAACGTTATTATTAGTGAACTTTTATTTGTTTGATTGAATTTTAAGAGTGGACAAGTAAAGATAAATACAATTGGCTACTAATAATAAGGGTCACATGGTAATGTATTTAAATATTATATTGTATTTATATTTAATAATGTATATTATATAGAATAATAATAAATATAATTATAATATATATTTTTATATATAAAATAAAATTTTAATTTAATAACCAATACATATAAATATTAAATAATAACATATTTATATAAATATATGATTTTACAATATAATATTATATTTAAAATATATTTAATAATTTACATTATATAAAATATAGTATATAATTATAAATATAATTATATTTAGTGTTATATATAAAGTAAATATAATTGAAAAATAAATATATTATACTATAATATAATAATAAAATTTATAACTATAATATATTTTATATTATATATAATTTTATTTTGTAATATTATATTATAAATAAATTTAAAATTGAGAATATAAATGTCGATAAGGACGTGGTTCGGTCATCAAGTTGCAAGGTTGTTGCGGCAGCTATGGAGGTTCAAACCCTTGTTGGGCCAAAGAGCTCACAGACCTTGTGCCTTTGCTAGGTTGTCATGCTCATAGGCTATGGGCCTTGGCCCACCCTCTCATAGAAGGAAAGTGGAGTGTGTGGAGTAAAACACTATGCTAGTTATCCGCTTAAATTCTTTAGTCATTTAAGTCAAATTTCAATGTGATAGATTTAATGCCAAATAGGTAGTTTTAATTTCATTTTCCATAGAAAATACTCTAGTTATTCAGGAATCAGATATGCATGGTAAACTAGGAAATTAAATGAAATTCATTACATCTTCAAGCTATGTGCCATTAAAACTAGCTTTAAAGACACTTAAATATCATGCCCTCTCTTTATTATTTTCTGCCACCTTTCAGAATTGAACAATGCATTAAACTTACCTATAAAAGTAGTGTTTGTTAAGATTTAGAAAATGTTATTCTGTGATTGCTCTCTTACTTCCACAGAAGTTGCAGCATGTGGTGCTTGCACAACAATCATAATTGAGGTTAAAAAAATCATTTTATGAAGATTGCAAGACATTCTATTAAATGAATCATGCACATACCATATAGTTCCAGATTTTGTATTAGCACATATGGAGGTTAGATTTTGTAATTTGACTATATTTTTAATCTCTGAAGCAGACAAATCTCACTTCATTTTACTCATTGCCAACCCAAAAATATTTTTTGGAATGTATTTATAGAAGCTTTGCTTCTCCACAATTTTAATAACTATTCTACCAAAGTGTTTTTTGCAAAGGTAAAAGATCCAAACATGGCATGAGTGATTTGCAAAACACAAATCAAATAAAACCCTATAAAATTCTCAGAGGTATGATCTTGAGAAATAGAACATTGATTTAAAATCAAAACATCTAGTTTTCAAATAGGGCCACTTTTGTCTCCAAATTAAAACTTGTTTCCAAATAGGCCTTATGTGATAGGTGGAGGTAAACCATGGTCAAAATTGAAGAGTAATAATAATGAAAAACTTATGCAAGACAAACAATACTAACAAATTTTTTAAATGTAATAGAAATAAAATAATGACACTCACAATATAACATGGTTATTTTCACATATAACAAATGGGGATTGTCAGCCCTTATTCTTGTTTTAGAAACATTCGCACAAATTTGGCAACATAAACCTGGTTCCCCTTACAACCTCCACCAATCTAAGGCTCCTCATTGCCTCCACTATACAATTCTATAGTCATCTTTCCCCTCCTCAAGAAACCTCAAAGGCTCTTCCCAACATCTAAATTTAATGCCTCTTTTATTTCCTCAAACGTAACATTCTATTATAAATTTCCTTGGAATCCATTGTCCAAACCCCCACTTATAATCTACAACCCAAATCACAATTCTATCAAAAGAGAACTTAATCTAGAACTCTAAGTATGGTAGTTGCTATTCAGTAGTCACTATTGTCTACAAAAATGAAAGCAATCCATCAAATCTACCTCTATTTGTTGTCATTAAATTCCAACGTTACATTAGACTTGTATGGAACATAACTGAAAAAGATGGTTCCAATTGCTCCAGAAGCACAAGATTCCCTCTGACAAATTCCATTGAAAATGGCTTGGGCACTTACAATCCACAAAGCACAACGTCTAAATATAAATAGAGAAACAATAGACATTGGAAACAATGAACACCAAGGACTCATCTTCGTAGTAATGTTAAGAGTAAGAAGTTTGTCAAATCTATGAATATTCTCAATTTTTCATTTTAAAGATATAAACATATGGAAAAACAATATGTATGTAATCCTACGTAAGCATGAGGAGGGGCCGCCTCAAAAAAATGTCTATAGAAAATCCCTACAAATAAAACTACTAAATATATATTTACAACATATTAGTGTTTGTACTCTATGGAATGGTATGATAATTTCTATAAATATTCATCATTACCATGTTTACAATAAATGCATAAGAAATGAAATAAAACAAATTGATTGAATATGATTTTTTATGTAAATGGTTTATTTAAAGTATTTTCATCTAAACACATTTAAGACATGCACATAGGATCAAACGATCATGAACTCACCAAAAAAAAATATCTATGAAATAAAATGTTAAACACAATCTTTGTGAATATTATGTAAATAAGACATGTTCATTCAAATGGTTTTATCTCATTATAAAACTATCAGTGTGCTCATTGAACCTATGGGTCCAATTGCTAGTTTATCTTTTGTGAATGATACTTATTCAGGGGAGGACCCATAGCCATGCGCAATTTAATTTTGTACATCTCAAGCTTATAAATAGTATATTGGATTTTCACATGGAAATTTTAGTACATCTCTATATTTGAGTTAAGAGCTTAAATGTTTTAGGTTGATGAGTTGGTATTTGGGCTTAGGTCCTTAAGTGGTTAAATAAACATAAATAAGATTTATTATTATAGTTTTAAGTTAAATAAAATATTATAATAATAATTACTTAAAACTTTAAGTTGAGAGTTACAAAATTATAAATGACTTCTAAATTAAAGAGTTATTAATTTTTAAATTAAATTCTTTAAATTATAGAATAGGTTTTAAATTTAAAATTACATTATATTATTGTTAATTTATATTTTAATCAATTATAATACAAGATTCTTTTCATTAATAATCAATATAATTTTAACCATCATTTCACTATTAAAAAAATAAATTAGAAAATTCTAATATTATCATTATAGTTCAAAATTAATACATTCTACAGTAATTTGTCAATATTTAATATATAAAAGTTGGAAATATAAAAACTAAAATATGGCTATTAATGTATCTATTCCAAATCCCATCAACATTTTTTTGTCCATTTCATTTTATTTCTAAAATATTTATATAAACAATCTAATAAAAAGATAAATATATCAAATATCCTATATTCAATTTATATATTCAAAAAATAAATAAAAAATTTAACAAACAAAATCAAAGATAGTACAATGAATATTCTCTCTCCTCTCTCTCCTCTCTCTCTCTCTCTCTCTCTCTCTCTCTCTCTCTCTCTCTCTCTCTCTCTCTCTCTCTCTCTCTCTCTCTCTCTCTCTCTCTCTCTCTCTCTCTCTCTCCTCTCTCCTCTCTCTCTCTCTCTCTCTCTCTCTCTCTCTCTCTCTCTCTCTCTCTCTCTCTCTCTCTCTCTTCTCTCTCTCCTCTCTCTCTCCTCTCTCTCTCTCTCTCCTCTCTCTCTCACACACACACACACACACACACAGGCACACGAACAACACATGGAAGATCAATGAAGTTATTAGATTTATTATAGGTTAATTTAATTAGTATTATATATAAATATATATATACTATTATTACCATACAATTATAAATGAATATTAAGTAATTATACAGTTATATTTGATTTGCTAACTTATATTTATTTATCTTAGATTTAATAAAATAAGATTAAATATTATGTCTATTAATTATTATATATTTATTATTAATTCACATGAAATCATCCAATATATTAATATTAAGCATAATTATATATTTTATATAATATATATTATATTTTAAATATATACGATTATTATATTCACTATTAATAATATGCATAGGTGATGACTAATGAATACAAGTGAACCTAGGTGCACTGCATGGACAAAAATCTAGAAAGGAAGCACATGCATTTGAAGTGGCTACTAAGAGAAACACAAAGATCTTGAAATACATTAAGATTATGCAAATTAATTCATAACACTCCAGAAAACAAAACTGACATGGGCCATAGGGATACAAGACAATCATCATTCACTCAAAGACATAGCAATTGAAATTCCATAACTCTTTGGCCTACAAAACATCTAATTAAAATATTAAAAGACAAAAATATTTTTTTTAATTAAAAAATTAAACCTATCAAAATTACAATATAATTCTTTAAAAACATAACATCTTAAACATATGTTAAAATATAATATTAAATTTTTTTATCTACTTTGGTACTTCTTTAATATGTTAAATCTAACCGTTACAAACAACTCTACAATTCATAGAATTCCAAAACCATATTTTGTGAGCAATCTACCAAATACAACAATAATACACATTAATTCATCTCAAAATAAAACCCTAATAATTTTTTAGATTTATATAAATATTTTTAAATTAAAAAAAAACTATAAAAATAATTATTTATATTTACTTTAGTAATTTTGAGTAGGAGAAAAAATATTAAAAAAATTTAAAATATCTTAAATATCTTTTAAATTTACCTTATCAGATTATTAATATAATAAAATAATTTTAAATTATATCTCTATTGAAATATTATATAGTATATTTTTGTTACCTTAAATAAAATATACTCCCAAAATTCATTATAAAATTGAAACTTTATTTAAATATAAAATGACAAAATAAAGCAAAGTAAAATAAATCTTTAAAAAAATTCCCAAATGGACAAAAATACAACCCTCACCCTTTAGAGTGATTTGGTGATGATATGCTCCTAAAAAATAATGGGAGACGATTGCTTTGTCAAAACTCCATTTTAAGAAAATGGAATAAATAAACAAAGTTTGTACCGAGCACCCTTTATAAACTCTTAAAAAACTTGATTAAAGCCATTTTAACATATATCCAAATGAGCACAATGGATCCAAGAACATCTTTTAACTCGTATCCTCACATACATTAAAATTGCATGTTTCAACATATTTTAACAAATGCAGAGGTGCAACCATGGGAGGGCATGTGTGAATGGGAAAAGACAGACCACACGTGAATAAAGGGTAAAATGGCCACCAAGAAGGATAAAACAGTGACGGTGGTGGGAAAATTGGCAAGGGGATGCAATAAATACTACTCGGTCATTCAATGCACTGCCAGAAAATTAGAAAAATAAATGAACGTCCATGATTTGTTTCATCGTCTTGCATCCCTTGAAGACATCTCTCAACCATTGATTGTTGAAATTAGGGCAGACAACTGAGAGGGGGGATGAATTAGTTGTCTCAAAACTTTATCCTTTTTCTGTATTTAATCTTCTTTACAACTTATTAACAGAGTAAAGATATAACCATGAAAGCATGAATCAACAACACATGAGAGGAAACATAATCAACACACATAACACCAGGATTTTTACGTGGAAACCCGGTTAAGGGAAAAACCACAGTGGGGGTTAACCCACAAGATTTTATACTCTGTTAAAAGTATTACTAAATGGGAAGGCACATGCCTTCGAGCACACTGCTCAAAGGAGGCTCACTGCCTACAAGATTAATTACAAGAGTTCACTGAAGTACTTGAACTGAAGAATAGCGTCTAACAATGCAAGATTATAGTTCCAGTTAAGCTCAATATACTGACTTCACACACTTCATCTCTACCTGCCCTGTTTCACTATTCTACCATGATTCGAGGCTCAGATCTCTGCTTTGTACTTTGATATTGCCACACTTCGCACCTATCACATCATCTTCACACAACCATATCTCAAAATGCTCGTATCCATTGAATATATATATCCGCAACATGAAATTGCATCAACTACAATCATCCTTAAGAAACCTTAGAGACTTTTTCGAGATCACTGTTATGTTGGCTGAATCCATGCACAAACATCAACGCGGACCAAAACATATGTATTCAAGTCACCACACATGTCGGCCAATACCACTAGATCTCATAAATTGCTCAACCAACCATTTCTCTTAATCTGCACAAGGATCAAACACCAGGTTGGCCTATTCTTCACCAGACTGAACTGCCTAACCAAAACCTGATACTCAGATGCTTGTAACTTTCAATCCCTTCATCACCAGAGGCTAAAACTCTGGATTTAGGTAGCCCTGACATCCCTTAACATTCCCTCATATCCACAGCACAATATGATTTCCTCTAGAGAAATGCAGACCAAAATGATGAACCCTGTCATATGCCCTATTCATGTCTATCTGGACTTAGACAAATCTACAATCTGACTTCCAGTATGAACAGACGATACAATGTCGACGTGTAAGATGGATTTAGTTGCCATCAATGATAACACCTGACATGCCTAGTAATGTCTCTTTCCAACAATCTCCCCCTTTGGCATTGATGGCAACACTTAGTGAAAAATGACTAAGTGTTAGAACAACTCCCCCTTACTATGTGCACTTGTGATTTCCAATGCTCCTCCTTTGATGATTTCCTCACTTTTCACTTCTTTCCTCTCCCCCTTTGACATCAATGGCAAAGGTTGAGGTTCAGATCCAAAAATTTACACAAAAACTTTATATACATACGTCCGCATATGTACAAATAATCCTTATGTCTTATCTACATAAACTTGAACACATCACCAAAAATGTTTTTCAACAGTGCCAACTCACTATCCCAACTTTTCTTCATGCCATCCAAAATTGAGATATGACCACTGAATAAGAATGCCTGTGACTCTGCCTTCTGCAGATTAGTGGGATCACTTGTCAGAGCAGCAACTTTGGCTTCTATCAATGCATTGAACATTGTTTCTAACTTAGGGAGAATTAGTCCCCGGAGTTCACACATTCTTGCCACAATGTTTTCTTTTTCTTTCACAAATTTCTTTATTTCATTAATCAAGTTAACTACTTGACATTCTTGACTTGTTGCAGATACTGTCAAAGGATCAAATGATTGAGATGCATTTGACATTTTTTGCTCATACTCCTTTATTTTCTTGTCAATGTCCTATACAACTTTTGACCAAGATAGAAAAAATTTGTACACATCTCCTTCTTCAGTGAGGGCATTTTGAATACTCTTACACTAGTATCCAACATAATTCTATCATTGGCAATTATTCTTTTCAGTTTACTAAATCTTTTATCATTAAACTCATTTCAAACTTTAACTTCTGCTAACTTTTCAAAAGACTCAAAGTGATTACTTATAGAGTTTATCAAACTTTTCAACTAATTGGAAGGGGATGCTGATGAATCCTTCTGAAATGTAGGCATGATTTTTTCCAAAAAACCTGATGCAAGACTAAGCAACTCATTGTCTTCTATATTGAACTTCAAAATTTCCTCTCTGGCCTTAGCTTGTGCAAAAGAAGCCAACTTCATCTTCTATACCGAAGAAAGAGTGTCAAAATTGATTAGACCTTGTATTATATCCGGATCTTCTACAACTTGTTTGTCTTTATCCAAGATTTTCTTTCACTACTTCTGCAGTGTCTCTTGCCCAATATGATGTTTCAGTTTTAGGGCCTGCATTGTCTTGCTTTTTCTCTGCTTCTGCATCATCAGGAATGTCTTCTGCATTCTTTTACAGAGGATTTTGTGTATCCTCAGTAGCAACATCATCATCATTTTTATCAAATTCCTTAGCATCTAGAATGGAGGAATCAATTCTATCATTAGTTTCTTCTACTTGATCTTCCTTGTCCTTAACCTCTTCTGCTTTCTGCTCTTTGTTCTTCTCAGAGTCACCTTCAGTAGGAGCATTTATATTCATTTCTATATTTTCTTCACTAGATTGGTCTAGAGGAATTTGAGTATCCTTTGCACCATCAACATTATCTTCCTTCACCATCTCTTCATCTTCTTTATTCGATGTTTCCTCTTTCGGAACAGAGACATCATCTACTACAGCTTGTTGCTCATTATTCTGTAACTCTTCATCTATCAAAATGGATGTATCATTAGGTTCTTCAGTAACCACATAAAACTTATTCTTGTCCAGTACTTTCTTTAGAATTTGTTCTGTTTCTCTGACAACTTCATCAATGTCTCCAATCATCAGCTTATTCATCCTTTTCTTGCTTCTGAATTCATTTTTAACTTCTTTGAAAATTTTATCAGCTTCCTTTCTGGAGATTACCAGACATAGACTAGACAATACATGTTCCCTTAGCTCCAAGTATTTTACTTTGGCAGTTTCTTTTCTCATCTCTAAGATGTCTCTTAGACTCTTAGGGATCTCTGACAAAATCTCCACAAGTGCTATGTTGAATATATTCAGGTACTTAACATTAGCATCCTCCAATATTTTCTTGTTAGCATCATCAAAGCTGTCATAATATTCTTCTATGGGCTTCAAATTCCCATGAACAGTTACTGCATTCACAATGTCTTCAATTGACAAGTTAGATTTTTCAACATGTGTCTCAGTCCTTTGCCTTTTTCTCACCCTTATACTTCCAGAGGGCTTGTCTTGGGCAACCCTTGATGCTTCTACTTTCTTTGATTTTATGCCTCCAGAGGGCTTCTCCTTAGATACTTTAGTAGCCTTAGTGCCTGAGGCCTTCATCTCTTTAACCTCACCATTTGACTCAGTCTCTTCTTCATCTTCCTTCTCCACACTGACATATGACCTTTTGGCCGTTACTTTTGTCCTTTTTCCTCCTTACTGGTAGATTTTTCTTTGGAATTCTCTGCAATAGGAGAAGGTGATGCACCGGAGGTTAAACATATACTCCTAGTAGTCCTTGGCTTAGAAGAGGATTCTACTAGAACACTTCCCTATTCCCTGTCATGCTTCTCCTTCTCGGCTTTCTCTATCCTTTCCCTATTTTGTCTCACAACTTCTTTTTTTATGCCAATGCTTTCTGCATACATTTCAACTTGCCTTTGGATCTTTCTCTTAGATTCAAGTTTCTAGAGCTCAACATGCAGTTTCACACTGAGTTCACTATATGTACCAATCTCTCAACTGAAGCATCTTTTGGTTTGCTCAAAAGGTGTTGAGTATACATTTCTAGTATTCATTCATCAACTTCATACCCCATGGGCATGATCCATACTGTCCTTGGTTGAACTGCTTCCATCAAGCATTGATCTATTTCCACCATGAAGCAGATTGTATCCTTATATTTTTCCACCACAGATGTAGGGATTCTTTCCCTTGATTGCATCATGTTCCAAAAATTCTTGAAATATCCCCAAAGAGTAGTCCTTTGGGCATTGGAATCATCAATATTGTTCAAGTGCTCTCTTATTTGTATGGCAACAGGCTTATCACTGGTCCAACACAGTATTTTCTTCCCGGGTAACTCATTCATGAAATAGAAGAACAAACACAATACCAACGTACCATACTTGAATGTATTCTTCTTGTCCTTTTTTATCTTGTTTAGATTTTCCATTAACTAGTTTTGTAGCAGCTCACACAGGTCATAGTTAGCATTTTCTCTTAACATCTGATAGGCAGCATAAATGGTTGTACCGAATATAGAGTTTTCCATGCTGCAGTGGTATATCTTATACCCAATCACCATAGATGCAAATTTGACATCCAGATCAGTTATATCATTTATTATCATTGCCCTTTTATCAAATTTTGATCCGGTAGCTTCAATTACAGTCTAATTCTTCACTAATTTTAGTATTGGTAGTCCATCAAATGAGTTCAATCTTGTTACGGCCTTGATGGCATCCCTTGGTGATCTTGAAGGGTTTCATCAACCACATGAATTCAGTATGTATCTGACTCAGTACATACCGGACCCACACATCTTCACCAAAGGATGGGAACCCAATAACTTGAATGAGATGTTTGACTTGCAGCGCCTTATACTTAGGTTTAAGACCATTAATCTCATCCCTCAGATGATTCTTGAACAAATCTAGTAAGTTTGAATCCCCAAACTCATCTATTCTAGCATGACTATAAGCCCTAATATCTTCAACGTGCAACACTCCATGCGGAAGAGTAGATAAGGCACCTAATGGATCGACTTCTATAGATTTATGTGGATGTTTTTTGACTTTAGGTTGAGTCCTTTTGGTGATGTCAACAACCAATGGAGTAGCCATATCTAGAGATTGAAAATTCAGAGAGCTTTAAAGAGAATACCTTGTTTCACCGATTAGGGTTAGCTGTCGAATTCACTTTTTGCACTCTAAATCTTTCAAATCTCAGCTCAAGCACTCTTCTACTTGTTCTCTTTGAATGCAAAGTGATTCAAATGTTGAGTGAATGACCTTTTATGCTCTGAAAAACCTAATTTGCCTTTGTAATAAATGCATTGCCCTAATTCATCTGGTTACATTATTTCTGCATACAGCCAATTTTCAATTTCTCCGCAATCAATCGCATTAGCTTCTTTTCTTCTAGAATTTGCTTCAACAGATCTGCAATAGGCTTCTTAATCTCCATTCATTGTGCCAGATTCATGCACCCACTCACTGGTAGGGGAAATTAGATTTTCAATGCAGCTTCCCTTGAGCCAGAGCTCCCATTTTAATTCCCGGAGGAACTATCAGCATTGGATTCTGATGTGGACCCATCACCTTCATTCTTTGCATCTTTCTTCACCCATGTTTTATTCATTTCATTCTGGATCTCATTCACATCTACTTTTCCCTTGCCTTTATCTTGTTTCTACACATTCCAGTTTCTATTTGCTGGACCTTTTCTACCATCATTCTTGCTTCTGCAAAATCTTGCAGTATGACCAGAATTGTTAAAATTAAAGCACACAACATTCCTTTGCTTGTTTACTTGATTTCCTCTTGATCTGCACTGACTATCCATGTGTCCAAATCTATTGCATGCAAAATATTTCCCATTGAAGGAATTGACATTTCCTCTATTGTTAGAGTTATTCATCATCATACTTCTGCATTCACTGGATCTATGACCATACCTTTTACAATTGAAGCATTGACTAGAGAAGGATGGACCACTTTGATTCACTCTACTTCTGCACTGAGTAGCTTTATGACCAAACTCATTGCATTTGAAACAATTACCATTGAAAGATGGATACCTTTAAGCATTAGGTTATCTTATCGAAGGCCTTCTAGGATTCCTTCTTTGATTTCTTGCTTCAAGATTTCTTTGACCAGATCCAGAGCTTTCACCTTTTTCATATCCTAGACCATGATTATCATCTACTATCTTCTGACTATCAAGTAGCACCTCAATTTTAGTTGAGCTTATCTTAAACTTCTCTTTATATTCATTTGCAATTTCTAGGTCATGTACTTCTCTTTATATTCATCACGTACTTGCATTATCATGTCATAAGATCTCTAACACAATACCATGGAAGCCTCAATGCATCTCATATAAAGCCAAATAGTAAAAAAAAAAAAAAGTAAGAAACATACTCAGCAAAAGTGATGACAAATTGGCACATTATCTTCTCATTTTTTTGTATAGTTGAGAACATTCCAAATGTTTTCAAATGTCAAATTCTTTGATACATCAAATAACTCCTCCAAATTATTGCTTTTTTTAAATAGAAAGTTCATAGTTTATAATACTAAGAAATCATCAATCTTTTTTCTATTTCTATGATCTGAAAGCAAATAACAAGCACTCAAGAAAGAATAAAAAGTAACAAAGTCAATTAATATGGCAGCTTAAAATAAGCCTCAAATAATTCAAGGAAACAAGGATTATAACCTAGTTTGAAGTCTTTCCCAAAATTTTGAATCAAGAGTAAATCACTAATGATAAGAAACAATAATAGAAAACATGGTTTACAACCTAGTCCCCATAAATTGTTGACACAAAGAAACCTAAAGAAAAAATAAACTAAAAGATGACATTTTTAAATAATCAGAGCTCTATAATTGTTTGATTATGATTAAGTATGTGTGCATGCTAAGCCTTCTCTGTACGACGTATAGTACTGACATGCCTAATGTGTTGATGATTACCACCACCATGAGGATGCTCAAGTTCATAGTTTATAATACTAAAAAATCATCAATCTTTTTGCCATTTCTATGATTTGAAAGAAAATAACAAGCACTCAAGAAAGAATCAAAAATAACAAAGTCAATTAATATGGCAGCCTAAAATAAGCCTCAAACAATACAAGGAAATAAGGATTACAACCTAGTTTGAAGTCTTTCCCAAAATTTTGAATCAAGAGTAAACCACTAATGATAGGAAACAATAATAGGAAACATGGTTTGCAACCTGGTCCCCATAAATTGTTGACACAAAGCAACCTAAAGAAAAAAGAAACTAAAAGATGACATTTTTAAATAATCAGAGCTCTATAATTGTTTAATTATGATTAAATATGTGTGGATGCTAAGCCTTCTCTGTACAACACACAGTACTGGCATGCCCAATGTGTTGATGATTACCACTACCATGACGGTGCTCAACAAGATTCATTGCCACACCACAAACCTTGGGCCAACAGTTTATTTTAACCCTGTATTTGTGATATGCATTGCCATCTTTGAGCATTGGCTTTTCTGTCCTTCCACCACCAATAACCTAACCAATCATGGTTCTGCAACTACTCGGCACAATCTTCTTAGCTCCAAATGGAAGCTTTACCCTGTAAATTGAAACCAATTTCCAAGACTCGTCAAACAAGGCTATTAAAAATTTGCAAAATAAAAAATTACACAAATCTAAACATTAAGAGAGAATTTAGATAATTGTTCCAAAATTATTTCCACTACCTTTGGAATAATTGCATTTATCATCTCACTGTAACCTTGGAAAAAAAATTAAGCATAGAAATATGCCATAAGTCTCCACAAGGTGTATACCTAGAACTCAAAATATTTTAAAAATAATTTGGAAAAAGCCACCATCCATAGGGCATCACATGTTTGTTGCTAGCCAAAAAGAAAGATGATAAACAAAAATGATAATAAGTCAGGGGGAACATCAAGAAGCAGTACATTCAAATTAAATTTCAACCAGTTGCTAAACAAGCACAACCCACTTTGACTTAACATAAGTTCAAAATATTAGAACAGGGACATTTTTATGTCTGTAAAGGTGACAACAATCCAACAATGGACAAAAATTCAACTATATCACCATGACTTGTTCCTTGCGACAAAACCACAAACTGTTTCTTTGACCATCATGGGACCGCAGTTACTAAACATCACTTGAAGCCTTTCATTGCACTACTGTACTCCATTGAAAATGTCATGGGGCCACTGTATTCAACACTTAAATAACTTAAACTCCTTATTCTGCCATACCACAAGCCTCACTTGAGGCCGCCGCAGGGGTGCAGTGTATTGTTTTCCTCTGCTCCTTCTTACCGCCATATCGCAAGCCTCACTTGAGGCTGCTGCGGGGGCGCGGTGTACTATTTTCCTTTGCTCCTTCTTACCACCATACCACAAGCCTCACTTGAGAACACCATGTGGATGATGTGTACTATTTTCCTCTACTCCTTCTTACCATATTATTGTCAATTATTCTCTTGACTATTGCAAGACCACGGTGAAGTATCATATGCCACTTAAATTTATACTACCAGCCCGCCACTTCGTTTTGGGACCACTACGAGGCTGTGGTAATCGATCTCTGCATACTATAATGTCATAACTACAATCTCTTCATGCTGCAAGATAGTGATAACTACTCCCTTGTTATCCTTAGTTCCCGCACACCCGCCAAGACCTTTTGAGTGACCTGTGGGACTACGGTGAGAGGCAAAAACACATCAATGGTCAAAAATACAAATATCTTTCACATGGACTTGGTATGGGGTGATTATGAATGACTCCTGGAATAATTTTAAAAGAAATATGGATCCCTAAGATAGATTTATGGAAGGAAATTTGCATGAAACCAAGTGGGACTATGAGAATTTTGAATGGTCCTAATGAATGACTACAAACCTTTCTATTCTTGTCTTGGCTAGGCCATGTACAGGCCTGTTATAGGTTACATAGGGTTTCTACAAGTCTATCTATATAGACCTTACAAATGTCTCATAAACCCTTAGAAAACTTCACAGACCCTTAAAAATCTTGTGCATACATTTAATGACTTGATAGAGTTCCTAATGATCATGTAGAATTTCTCATGGTTTATGAAGGTCCTCCACTAGCAGGACCTAGTCCTGCTTTAGGACCTCTTAATGGCTAGTGGACATCACCTTCACAAGCACCAGTTCCTTATCTAGTTGTTGCTCCAGGTAAATAATCTCCTTGTTGATGGTGAACTTTTAGTTGTATTTCACCTATTATGAAACCATACATACTTAAGTTTTTCATGTTATTCAAAGGTAAAATTTTAAATCCTAAATGAAACATTATGGGTTGATATGTAACTTATATAATTATTGAAATATTGGAGTTAAATATAAGGCCTTAGTTGCTTTTGGGCTTTGTCTTTTGGTTGAATCAGTATCTAACAAAAGCAATGCATGCTTGTTGAAGCAATGAAGTAATTTTTGAAAATTTAGGCCGTTTATTTTGGGTTGAGTGGTTTTGTAGAGTTTGTAGCCTAGGGCCTAGGCTAAAAGCTTGAGTTTGGGAAAATCAAATCAAAATATTATGGATTTGATTATTGGGTTGGGGTTGTATATATGTAGCTAAATCTAAGTCTTAGTGACAGTTTTTGATGTCTGCAGCTGGAACTCTATGAGGTATCAGTCCCCGAATGTTCTTTTATCAAATGTATGTATAGATACATTGTATCACTTGTAGAACATTGTAGGAGAATCACTGTACAATATGAATTGACTCCACATGCTTCTTAACTAACCCTGTTTCAGTTCATGAATACCTGAACCTTCTCAAATGGATAAGCCATCTTTCCATAAGAAATACATTTTTCTTGTTTCCAAGAAACATAGTTGAGACTCTATTGGGTGACAACTTCAAATGGATGTGAGTTGATTTGTCAAGCACCCATATTCAGATCTGGTAGCCTTTTTATTTTAATTTAAACCTTTATTGTGGGTTATTTTCCCTATATTATTTATTCTTGGTTTGAACTCCTTGATTTTGTGGCTTTTTGTTAGGACCTAGAGCTTTCATATGCATAACCACCTACAAGGCACCAAAGGAGTCATCTGGGTCATGACTTAGGAGTTGGTTAGTATTCATTGAGTGGTATAATGGTGGTTGAACTATCCTGGTGATGTGGGTGATTGCCACATCACTGCAAGGCCCATCAACAACCCGTGCCATGTTGCAGTGGAGGCTTTGTGCATCATTCAAAAGAGAATTTGTGCATAAATTCTTCATTATTGAATTTTGTGCATAATTTTTTGTGAAGGTTTTGGTGATCTGAAGTGGAACTTGCAACTATAATAACTGATAAAAATCTACTTCTAAATATGCTTTTGATGGATGTTCATATCCTCATCCAAAGCTCCAATTCACACACAGGTAGGAAGGACGCTTTCAAAGGTTGAGGAGTTGGGCTTTACACCCATTGGTTGCATTTTCTTAAAATTTTCTAAGGACTTTTCAGAAAAACCCATTTTAAACATATCCTTTAATCACAACATTCCATGATATCACATTTCTTTGAGGCATTTTTTGAAACAATTTGCTTTCCTTGTCTATGGTTCCTCATTTTCATGTATGTCTAGCAGGGCATTTGTAACTACAACATATGACAAAAAAATCACTATCGTTATGCTTTGATGGATGCCCCTTCATTATTAATGGATATCTCATGTAATGCACATTATTATAGTGCAAGCCTATTTTTCAGATTATTTCATTTAGCATCACCAATATTCTCCACAAGAACATTGTCCATGTTTAAAATGATGGAAATGGTTCACATATCTCAGAACAATTTCTCTTGCAACAATCTTGGAGATGAATTTAGATGCAATGTGAAAATCAGAACATACTTGAAGGTTCTTAACAACTCTAATGGTTGTACCAGGGGCCATGTTTAACAAACCAAATGCAATTGCTAACTTTTCACTATGGTGGCAGATAAATGATTTTTTTTTCTTCTATTCCACGGCATTAAGTAAAAGTCATGAATCTGGAAATACCCTACTACCTTCATTTGCCAAGCCAATTTCTCCAATTTTGCATATCTCTCCCATGTTTGTGGGTGTGATATGTCTCCTACACAAAAAGCATGTACCATTTTATGCCCTTCAATCCAACTACATGCAGGTATATTTTTAATTCATCTATCTTTCATCAATCTCCTTACTATTTGAACCTCACCACACCTGCCTGCTTCTACGCAAATGTTTTAGAGAAGAACATAAGTTGTAGCATTTTTAGGATCCAACTAAAAAAGTAGTGTTGTTGGAATACTCAACCTACATTCAAATTCTAAATTCTAGGAAATTATACATAGTAAATAGATTGATGGTTGTTTGGATAGTCAAATTAGCTTGCTTAGAAATTAACTAAAATATCTTGTCTTGAAATATCTAGAAGGATTATTTTAATTAAAGAGGGTTTTGTGGTTGTTTTTGTAACAATGATTAACAATGATTTTACAATGCAGCTAGCTTGCTATTTTCATTCAAGATACAAGTCATCAAAGTCAAGCACATACCAAGAAGATGGTACTCTACTTCAAACCCTCAACCTCACTTAGTTTAGTCTTCTTAAATGGGGATATTAAGGAAGTTTCTAAACAATTAATATATATCATTTGTTGTTTGTGAAGGAGAATCCTGTGAGATCCAATATGGCAGTGGATCAATATCCAGTTTCTTAAGTAAAGATGATGTCACAATTGGGAAACTTGTTGTGAAACATCAAGTTAGTAATTTTTGTATGTTAATGCTTCCCAGTTGGATATCAAGGATCTTTTCAAATCAACTTAATTTGGAAATTATGTATAAATGGATTCTTTCATGGTCCAGGTCTTTACTGAGACAACACATGAACCAGGGTTGACATTTTTGTTGTCTGAGTCTGATGGCATTCTTGGGCTTGGTTTCCAGAAAATTTCTATTGATAATGTTGTTCTAGTTTGGTTAGTGTTGATAGCCTTCATTCTATAATGTCAACTTCATTCTATAATTTGAGTGTATCACCTTTCTTAAACTTTGAACAAGGTTTTGAAATCAAGGGTTCAATATGCATATTTCAAGCCTATGTTGAACACTCGGTTTAAGGCATTTGTTGACAAGGATACAATTTTTAATTGATTTATCTTTCTATTGTGTTTGGACTTACGTTTGTAAACTTGCAATATACAATGCACTTTTATTCTTTTTGAATTGAGATTAATAGTAATTTTGTTGGTTGTATTGAGGCACAACTTCATTCACAGTAGAAAAGGTAGCACCATATTGCTCATATCAGATGGCATGTTGCATATAAAGGAGGAAAGATTCTGGGGTTATTGTTGGCTGCATTGAAGGAGAGAGTTTCGTATATGGGACACGATCAACACTCTCCTTCGATTCTACATGTTACAGCTTGCTCCAAGAAGATTGCCCATGTTGCAAAAGTTTTAAGAGATAAAAGGGGCATGTGCTTGCATTGAAGGGCTCTAAGCATGTGTTTCCACACTAGTAATAGTCTGGAAGATGACATAGAGTGCATACCTAGGTAATAGTAGTAGTGATGAACTATTTTCAAGGAATTTGGAAAAGATATAGTGATGTCAAAGGTAGTCAGGGCATTCAATAGAGGGGCAGTGTTCTACATTGATGGGAGGCAGAGTACAAGTGAAAGAATGCCAAAATAATGAGCTAGGTAATGGAAGTCATGAGGTATTGTTATTTTATAAAGGGAAAATGCATCACAGCAGGTTGACAAGTGATTGGACAATGCATTTCAAGAAGCTACAAGTTTGATTAGTACAATGTATAGCCTAGTCATAAGGCAATGTTAAATAATAGTCCATGACAATTGAGGCATCCTACCAAAGATGATAGTCATCAGAGGCATAATCATTAGAGATAAGGATAGTTTATTGCTACAGGTAACAATTCACTGTGGTAGCTTATGAACTAGAGCAAGTTGGGTGCATGAGATAGGATTGTTGCAAGTATGAGAATAACCAGTGTTGTCATTGATGTCAACATACTCATATTGCATTAATGAGAAGGATTGGATGTGCTGTATACTGAGGTTATTGAGGAAATCAGTCTCAATCAGGAATAGTGAAGAACAGTGATGAGAAGAAGGCAAATGTCCTCAATAGGTTGAGGATCAGAGGATGCGGTTTAAAGGGTTTGTAGATATGAGTCTTGAGATGTTCCAGTCAAGATTTCAGTGGTCTGCATGAAGATCTGAAGAAGTTATGATCGCTCTAGTAGAACCAGTTCTGGCAGGTATTCAGTGGTGACAGAGTGTCACAGATTGGTTCGGTGAGCTCCAGAATTGCATTATCTCATTCTACAGATTGGAGAGAGTGTTGAAGAAGTTTGTGTGAAGTGACAACTAGATTTGTTCATGGTTTGGAGGTCTGGAAGCACCTTTTACATTATGACAGTGATGACAGACTTTGTTCTTGAAGTTCTGGATGAAGAACAGAAGAATTCCAGTAAGCTGATAAAGTGTGGATGTTCTTGATGACTCAGGAAAGGTTTTGGTGATCTTTGGATTGTGTACAATTCTTATTGGTGGTCCGCATTGAAGTTAGAGTTTGCATTTGAAGAATAACCACGGATATTGGTGTTCTTCTTGAGACTGGCTGACCAGATGTATTACACATCTTGCGAATGATCTTATAGATGTTTACCAACTTAGATGATTGTTCCTAAGTCGATGCCTTGTATAAATAAGGGATTGTGAATTTATTTTGAAGTGTGTCTTGCGGTGATGAGAGTGGTATAGCGAAGAGAAGTGTGAAAGGCAGAGCAAGAGTTTTGGGCTTACATGGAACTGATCCAGGCATGGTAAAGATGTCAATCTCCAGTTCAAGTTTGTAATACTTGTTACTTTGTAGACAGTGTGTCTCTTGTAGGTGATGTGCCTCTTATGAGCAGTGTGCTCAGGCAGTGAGCCCTAATTGGCATGTGCCATCTATTTTTCTTATTCTTCTAATAGAGAATAATCCTTGGCTTAATCACCCCATGGTTTTTTCCTTGACTGGGTTTTCCATGTCAAAATCTTGGTGTCTCAGGTGTTGATGTATATCTGCTCTGGTGTTTATGCTTTATACTTTCATGCGTGATTAATTGATATGCTATTAAATAACAAAGAGGATTTAAGTGTTTGAAATAAAAGCAAGTTTTGTACAACTGATTCACCCCCCCTCTCAGTTGTGTGCCCTAGATCTAACAATTGGTATCAGAGCCAAGTTCCTCTAAAAGGAGCTTAACCGCTTAAGGAGATCCAGGATGTCGTCATATAAGAAGGATAGTCTGAAGTTTGATGGAACCAACTTCTCTCTTTGGAAAGGTCGCATGAAATGTCACTTGGAGTGTATGGGAAAAGCATACTTGTCCATGGTCACAAAAGCATATGTACCTCCACAGGGTGGTCCAACAACTCTAAATGAAATCACAGATGATGAAAACAATCTGTGGACCAAAGAGGCTCTTCTAAGCGCTTTAACTGACTTAGAGCTCTCAAATATTATTGACTTACCAACTACCTATGAGATCTGGATTAAACTGGAACTTCTGCATGAAGGAGATGAGTATGTTAAGAGTGCAAGGTTGCAGAGTCTCATAGGGAAATTTGAAAGATTGAAGATGAGAGATGATGAAAATGTTACTACCTTTATGCCAAGAGTAAATGAGCTGGTGTGTGGAATTAGGAATGCTGGTGGAGTTTTGGATGAAAATGAGATTGTTGGAAAAATTCTTAGATCCCTTCCTGCTGCCTACAAAATCAAGGTTACTGCCATTGATGAATTCAGAGCCCATACAACTATCACAAGAGACCAATTGGCTGGCAAACTAGCTGCATTTGAAATGACCGAGTTTGAAGATGATCCCCCCAAGACTGAATCTGCATTCAAAGCCAGTGCCTCTGTGAAAGGCAAACAAAGATTTGATTCGAGAGAAAACTCTTCAAGGAAGCTCTCATGGTATGATCAAGCAAGAAGAGACATGGAAGAGGAAGAAGCAGAAACAGCTCAACTTGAAGCCCTCTTTGCAAAAAGACTACCAAGAGGATCCGGTAAGTCTGAAGGAAAATTACCCTTTAAGTGTTTCAACTACAATAAGATTGGTCACTTTGTCTCAAGATGTCTGGAAAGATCTACAAGGTCAAACTCTAACAGACAAAGGTTCCAAAAGAATTGTTATTATGTTCATGAAGAAGCTGATAATGAAGGAGTAACAAATGATGAATCAGAGATAGGAGACAAATCCGGAAGTGAATGGGTGTTTATTGCCATCAAGGAAGAAAATCCAATATCTTCTGAATCTGTCAATCATAAGGTTGTAGAAAGAGCTTTGGCTGCCCAAGTTGAAGAAAAGGATGATTGGGTTATTGACAGTGGATTCTCTCACCATATGATAGGTGACAAGAACAAGTTCTTAGATTTGGAAAGGTATGAAGGAGGAGTGGTAAAGTTTGGTGATAATTCTGCTGGTAGAATCAGAGGAAGAGGAACTATTTCTTTTAATGGAAGAAACAAAACTAGTAATGTGCTATATGTTGAAGGCTTGAAGCACAATATTCTCAGTGTTGGACAGCTGGTGGACAAAGGCTATGATCTCTGATTTAAGGATGGAAAATACAAAATCCTTGAAAGATCCGGAACAGAGATTGCATCCGGTACTCAAACTAAAGGTAATATCTTCCACTTGGTTGGTGCTGATAAAAGTTGTCTATTTGTTTAAGTTGATCAGAGTTGGTTATGGCACAAAAGGATGTGTCATGTAAATTTTGATAACATCATCAAGATAAGCAATACTCAGGCTGTAAGAGATCTTCCAAAATTGGTAAAACCTACAAATAGTTTGTGCAAAGAATGTCAGCTAGGTAAACAGAGCAGAGTCTCATTCAAAAGCAAGGATCAGTCCTCTACCGGATTATTGGAATTAGTTCATACTGATCTATGTGGTCCGACAAGAGTCAAGAGTATGCAAGGTGATAGATACTTCATGTTACTAATTGATGACCATTCTTGGATGATGTGGGTTACCTTTCTAAAAGAGAAATTAGAAGTGTTTGAAAAATTCAAAATCTTCAAGGCTATGGTAGAGAATCAAACTGGATTAAGACTTAAATGTCTAAGGTCTGATAGAGGTGGTGAATTCACATTCGGTGAATTCATAGACTTTTGTGAGAAGCATGGTATAAAGAGACAGTTATCTGCTCCTAGGACTCCACAACAGAATGGAGTAGTAGAGAGAAAGAACCGGACCATCTAGGAAGCATCCAAGACAATGATGATGGAAGCAAATGTTCCCCAGATGTTTTGGAAAGAAGCTATGAGCACTGTAGTCTATACTCTCAATCAAGTTCAAATCAGAAGCAATATTGGTAAGACTCCTTATGAACTTTGGTTTGGCATCACTCCTACTGTGAGATATTTCAGAGTATTTGGTAGCAAATGTTACATTAAAAGAGATGAAGATCTAGGAAAGTTTGATGCTAGAAGTGATGAAGGAGTATTCTTGGGTTAATCTACTCAAAGCAAAGCATACCGGTGTTACAATAAGAGACTGAGAAAGATGATAGAAAGTACAAATGTGAAGGTTGATGAAGGTATTGAGAAGCCCTCAAGATTCTATGAGTATGATGAAGATGATCAGAATGGTGTTCTGGTTCAAGGAACTCAATCCTCTCCTAAAAGTTAGATTCAGACTGATCCGGTAAATAAGGAAGAAGAGATAGGTCTGAATGAGCCTGACCAAGAAGCAGAAGTGCAAGAAACTCCCAAAGTTCCAAGGTATGTAAGACCGAACCACTCTGAAGATCAGATCATAGGTCACAAAAGCAAAGGTGTGCAAACTAGAAGGAATGTTGCTCAATATTCAGATGAATGTTGTCTGATTTCAAAGATTGAACCTAAGACAATAAATGAAGCCTGCAATGATGAAAATTAGACCAAAGCAATGGAAGAAGAGTTAATACAAATTGAAAAGAATCACACTTGGGATCTTGTTTCTAGACCTAGACACAAGAATGTGATTGGAACCAAATGGGTCTTCTGGAACAAACTAAATGAAGTTGGTGAAGTAATCAGAAATAAAGCCAGATTAGTCTGCAAAGGCTACTCTCAAATAGAAGGGATTGATTTTGAGGAAACCTTTGCTTCGGTGGCAAGAATTGAAGCAGTCAGACTATTTTTTGCATTTGCTGCCTTTAAGGATTTCAAAGTGTATCAGATGGATGTCAAATCTGCTTTCCTGAATGGTGACTTAGAAGAAGAAGTGTACATTGAACAATTGGATGGATTTCAGTTATCTGAGCATGGTGATATGGTCTGTAAATTAAACAAGGCACTGTATGGTCTAAAGCAAGCCCCAAGAGCATGGTATGAGAGGCTGGACAAACATCTTTTGAAGATTGGTTTGAACAAAGGTATTGCTGATAGTAACCTATATTTCAAAATTGATCATGAAAACATCTTGATTGTTGAAGTATTTGTTGATGATATCATCTTTGGAGGAAGAGACAGTATGTGTAAAACCTTTGCAAATCAAATGAAAGGTGAGTTTGAAATGTCAATGCTCGGTGAAATGAATTTCTTATTGGGTCTGCAAATTACTCAAACAAAGAAAGGAATCTTTATCTCTCAAACCAAATATGTGAAAGAATTGTTGAGGAAATTTGGAATGGAAGATTCAAAGCCAATGAACACTCCCATGGCAACCAGATGTAAGCTGAGCAAAGATGATGACTCTCCTAAGATAGATTAGACCAAGTACAGATCAATGATTGGAGGATTATTGTATCTCACTCAGACTAGACCAGATATAATGCAGGTTGTTGGTCTTGTGGCGAGATTCCAGGCTGATCCTAGAGAATCTCATGTCATGGCAATCAAAAGAATTTTTAGGTACTTAAAAGGAACAATTGAGTATGGCCTATGGTATCCCAGAGATCATGACTTTTCTCTTCATGCATATACAGATGCAGATTGGGCAGGAGATGTGGATGATAGGAAGAGTACAAGTGGAGGAGCATTCTTTTTGGGAAAAAAGTTGGTTTCTTGGCTAAGCAAGAAACAAGAGGTAATATCCCTGTCTACAACAGAAGCAGAATACATTGCAGCAGTAGGTAGTTGCACTCAACTTTTGTGGATGAAGCAGATGCTAAGAGATATTCAAGTAGAATATAAGGAGCCTATCACAATTTTCTGTGATAATTCAAGTGTAATAAATATTTCTAAGAATCCGGTATTGCATTCTAAGACCAAGCATATATCTATCAAATTTCACCTTCTGAGAGAACAAGTGAACAAGGTTGAAGTCAGATTGGAGTATGTGCCCTCCAAGGATCAGCTTGCAGATATTTTTACTAAACCTCTTCCCAAGGACTCTTTTGAGTATCTCAGGGAGAAGTTAGGGGTCATGGCCCCTCCGGTGATGAACTAGGATGCACTGATGTGCATCAGTCCGGTGGATATCACAGTCATATCTTGTGATCTGGATTGATGATGGGGAGATGCTACTAAGGGGGAGCAGCTGGTATGATTCTGATGTGTTAGAATTGCAAGTATGAGCCCTTTGCCATTGATGTCAAAGGGGGAGAGAAGACATGTGAAAAACAAGTGGTTGATGATCAAAGGGGGAGCAGTAAAGGAAGAGAAGACATGTGTAGAGTTGTTGTTGATAGGGGGAGCTGTGACAGAGAGGAGAAGCTCTTGTCTTGATGGTTTTTCACATCATATGTTGCCATCAATGACAAAGGGGGAGATTGTTGCAAGTATGAGGATAACTAGTGTTGTCATTGATGTCAACATACTCATATTGCATTAATGAGAAGGATTGGATGTGCTGTGTGCTGAGGTTATTGAGGAAATCAGTCTCAATCAGGAACAGTGAAGAACAGTGATGAGAAGAAGGCAAAAGTCCTCAATAGGTTGGGGATTAGAGGATGCGGTTTAAAGGGTTTGTAGATATGAGTCTTGAGATGTTGCAATCAAGATTTCAGAGGTACGCATGAAGATCTGAAGAAGTTATGATTGCTCTAGTAGAACCGGTTCTGGTAGGTGTTCAGTGGTGACAGAGTGTCACAGATTGGTCCGGTGAGCTCCGGAATTGCATTATCTCATTCTGCGGATTGGAGAGAGTGTTGAAAAAGTTCGTGTGAAGTGACAACTATATTTGTTCATGGTTTGGAGGTCTGGAAGCACCTTTTACATTATGACAGTGATGACAGACTATGTTCTTGAAGTTCCGGATGAAGAACAGAAGAATTCTAGTAAGCTAATAAAGTGCGGATGTTCTTGATGACTTAGGAAAGGTTTTGGTGATCTTTGGATCATGTACAATTCTTATTGGCAGTCCGCATGGAAGTTAGAGTTTGCACTTGAAGAATAACCACAGATATTGGTGTTCTTGAGACTGGCCGACCGGATGTATTACACGTCTTGCGAATGATCTTATAGATGTTTGCCAACTTAGATGATTGTTCTTAAGTCAATGCCTTGTATAAATAAGGGATTGTGAATTCATTTTGAAGCGTGTCTTGCAGTGATGAGAGTGGTATAGTGAAGAGAAGTGTAAAAGGCAGAGAGGAGTTATGGGCTTACATGGAACTGATCCAAGCATGGTAAAGATGTCAATCTCCAGTTTAATTTTGTAATACTTATTACTTTGTAGACAGTGTGTCTCTTATAGGCAGTGTGCCTCTTGTGAGCAGTTTGCTTGGGCAGTGAGCCCTAATTGGCATGTGCCATCTATTTTTCTTATTCTTCTAACAAAGAATAATCCTTGGGTTAATCACCCCATGGTTTTTCCCTTGATCGGGTTTTCCACATCAAAATCTTGGTGTCTCATGTGTTGATGTATATCTGCTCTGGTGTTTATGCTTTATACTTTCATGTGTTATTAATTGATATGCTATTAAATAACAAAGAAGATTTAAGTGTTTGAAATAAAAGCAAGTTTTGTACAACTGATTCACCCCCCCTCTCAGTTGTGTGCCCTAGATCTAACAAGGATCTCTATAGAGATGACAGTGTGATCTTAAACTAGGATAGTGAGATTCATGGGACAATCATGGCTTTGTGAAGAAGACATCTATGAATGTGTTTATGCTTCTATGCTCAGTGATACTCATAAAATTAGTTTCTTTCTTGAATTCTTTGAGCTATGTATTGTAACCATGAAGGCTTTTTTAGCAAAGAGAAAGCATTGTAACTTAGTTTCACATCTATATGTTGTTTGTAAGCAGTTTTTATTAATAAAACAAGTTGTTTTTACCTTCTCAAAGTTGTTTCATTGTGTAAGCTTCAAAATGACTAAATATACTACTAATTGATGTCAATTAATAATTAAATTGACTAAATATATAACAATTGACAAAAATTAGTGAATAGTGAAAAAATATGACTAAATATATGACCAGTGTTAAATTACTGAATAAAAATGACTAAATATACTACCAAATTCATCAAAATGATTATTAAAATTAATGACTAAATACACTACCAATGGATAGAAATCAGTGAATAAAAATGACTAAATAAGTGACTAGTTAACAACAATCAATGACTAAATATATTAGTGAATAAAAAATGACTAAATAAGTGACCAGATTACACCAATCAATGCTTAAATCAATGACTAAATATACTACCAAATCGATCAATCAAAACAACTAATAAATGACTAAAAATGGTTTAGTCATCAATTTGATCACGTTATAAATGACTGGCAATAAACTACTAATGGTCATGTCACCATGTTTTGTCATTTATAAGCATTTTTTAGTAGTTTTTTAGTAGTTTTTTAGTAATATATTTCCATTTCTGTACTAGTGGAATAATTGGATTAGATGGATTAGGATTAGGAGTGGATAGATCCCATGGTGGAGGGATGAACCTGGGGTGGAAGATGTTGTAGGCTTAGGGTTTGGACTTTGATTAGATGGAAGGTCAAAGGGATTGAATGGATTGGCGGATTTGGATTTGCTTTTGTAATGTTTGAACTTATGACATGGATTTGATGGAGGAGTAGATGGTAGAAGGTACTTATAGGAGGGATAAGCTAGACTAGTTTCCCCTTGTCAAAGGTAGCATAAGGACTTAAAGGAATTTTATCTTGTTGTAAAGGGTGACTTAGGCTCACATGTTCTTGTTGTGGAATGAATTGATGTGGATGTTGGTTTGCATTATAGGAAGTGGGATTGTTTGATGTGGAATTGATTTGACATATGGATGGATTGGGTTTTGGACTTGTCTCGTCACTAGAACTTGAAGGAGGGCCCCATTGGAGTATGAGTTTCAAGGTCTTGGTTTGCTTTCATCATTGGGATTAGGAGGAGAGGCTCCTTAGAGTATAAGCTTTGGTCTTAGATTGGGCGAAGGCTTGCTAAGGATTACAACCATTTTGACAAGTGTTTGACTAGGATGAGAATGATGATGTAGAATGATTAGGAGTGATAGGATGAAATGATGAAGATATGATTAGGATGTGATTAGGATATGAAAAGTAGGATGATTATGCACTATGGTATGTTTTGATGTTTTTGGGACTATATGGATGCCACCAAGATTGGTAATACACTATGCAAGTGAAATATGTGCATGGCAAATGCAACTAAGATGTACGACACAAAGTGAGGATACAGTATGTCAATGTTTTGGGATGCAACTAAGACAAAGGTAATGAGTGAGACTTATGTTTGAGGCTAGTGGACATCAATCTTCAAGAAGTTTGATCCAAGAGGATACTAATGTCGAGCTATGACCTTATCAAAGTACTAATTGGGGTTATCAAGACCTTGAAATGATGATTGAAGTGAGCTCAAACTAGACTCATGAGTTGATACTCACTTGCTGATTCAGAAAGATGGACCTAAACTAGGCTTGTGAGTATTAGGCCCAAATTGTGGTTGATTGTTTGAAAGAGATACCAAGGTCTTGCAACCCAAGTTCATAATTATAATGTAGTCAAGTATTGACAATTTCTCCTATGTCTCAACCTCAAAGAAGAGGGTTTCCTAAGGTGAAAAGGACTAATTTTGATAACCTAAGGTGAGCTAAATGCAATGATTTGGAATGAACTATCTATAGGATAAAACCTAAACCTAAGGGAATGAAATGGATGGTCGAATAGAATATGCAAGTTTTAGGTATGTTGACACAATTGTAGTTTGAGTTTGATAGGGAAAGTGGATGTTCAAAGGTTTCCTAATGATTGTGGTGTATTATTTCTATGTTTGTGTGGGAAATCTGTTTGGAAAGTCAGAAAAAACATCAAACATAGAGGACACTTGGCAATCAATTTGGTTGTTTTAGTGGTCCAAATTTTGTAAACGTATTTGTATGTTCAAGGGTTATCCACCCCAATTTCTACGGGTCTAACACAATTCAAAGACACTTCACACACATAAAACACTTCATATCCCTAAGGTCATTGGTCAATGGCGCGACACTTGGGCCCACTTACTTGGAAGCTCCTTTGACACAAATGTAGGAACACCCTAAAAGGGGGTGTGTACACTTGTCTTTCGAGAGAGGACATATAGGGCCTCCAAGACTAGAAGGATAACCCAATCACCCTTTCCCCATAAAGCTATGTGTAGCTTATGCTAAGCTGAGGATTTCAGTCTCAACTCAAGGGAGTTCATATGGTGAGTAACTTTAGGGTGCAATATGCATCCCTTGCACTAAGAGTGACGCTAATAAAACTCAATCATCAAGGGTGGGCTTCTAACTAGTTTGTCTTTTAATCACAACTCAGGGACTTACCACCTCTCGAGCATCTAGCAATCCACTTAAGGATTTGACCAATCCTACTAGTGGTACTAAAAATACCTCATGTAAATGTGGGTAGCTTGAACTTTTAGATTGGCACTGTATGGTGATGGCTAATGACATTTTAGACTTGGCTTTTGCCTTATCTTTTTATATAGCGACCCGAGAAAAAAATTGTTTTGGGCCTCCAATGAGTTCTCTATACAGATGTGTCTCAAAGGAAGGCCCTATCTAAAGGGTTATACAAAAGTGACACAAGTAAATGCTTTTGATCTCCAAAGTCATATAAAGATGTGAGGAGAGAGCATATGCATGTTACTTGATCACACTAGTAAGAGTTCATTAACCTTTAGAAAACCAAATGTGTGGTGTGACAATGAAAGTGTTGAGAAGTGTTTTTTATTCCCAAGATCACATAAAGTGTGAGGCAAGAGCATACACACCTCAAAACACAAGCAAGGTCACAAGACAAGGAAGACAATGATTCTTTTTAAGCCCAAATGAGTGTGATCATGCAAGTTGTTCTTTTTAAGCCCAATGAGTGTGAAAACATGCAAGTTGTTGTTCTTTTTAAGCCCAATGAGTGTGAAAGCATGCAATTTGTTCTTTTTAATCCCAATGAGTATGAAAACATGCAATTTGTTGTTCTTTTTTAGCCCAATGACTGTGAAAACATGCAAGTTGTTCTTTTTATGCACCAAATTGAAGTGTTCCTATGATAGTAAAACACACACACATGAATGAATGGAACCTTGCAGAAAATAAGTAAGTAGTTTCAAACAAGATTCTTGTCCCAATGAATGCCACAAAGCTATAAATCAGATATCAATATCAGAAAAAGGTTGTTGTCCTAATGTGCAAAATAGAAAATAGAAAGTACAACAACCCCTTTGAAAGCCACCAAGATGAAAGAGGACAAAAAAACTTGCAATAATCAATCTGCTAAAAATCTAAAAATTATGATCAGTCACAACAAAATAAATAGTAGCATCAGATAGTACATGAAATTCTAAGTTGTTTGAAATTTTTTTTGTTAAAATCTGATAAAAAATGCTCAAGCTATGTGCATTTGAAGCTTAAAACAAAGGCTGACTTTGATTGAAAAATTACCTAATAAAATGACACAGTTACCTGAAAAAATTTTACCACAATGAAGCTAGGTGAACGAGCTTCGTAACGCTGCAAGTTTCATGAAAATCCAACCTGCTTTGACCAAGTTATGGTAAAAAGAAAAATAATGCCCTATTAGGGCTTGAGGAGGTGAAGGGCGGGCCTGATAGTTACACAGACTGCTAGCTATCAGTGTTGGTTCTAGTCACATGAAGTGGTTAGCTATCTGTAGTTATCACTGGAAGTTAGGGTCTAAATCAACCCTTGGTCAACCATGTGACCAGGGGCAAAGCAATTAGAAAATAAAATAAATAAAGGGGATAGCAAGCCCCTTGGTCACCCCTTGGTCACAAAGATGACCTAGCCTACTGGGCGCTAAGGGCTTAAAGCCTGACAAGACCTATTGAGTGACTGATCCAAGAGGGAAGTAACTTTTAAGGTCTGTGAGAGGGTTTTAATAGACTGCGACTGATGCTCAGAAGACCATGACTGATGGTTTGAAGACTTCGACCAAAAGTCGAGGGCTAGCGGGGACTGTGACTAGAGGGTTAGAGGAGTGGTTAATATTTGAATGATAGAAAGGATTTTGAAAGACTTTCGATAGGTTTTAGGCGAAGGTGACCATGTATCGGTGGTGGTGGAAGCTTTGAAATTGATGACAGTTAGGGTTTACAAAGGTTTGTAAAAGTAGCGGTGGCTATGTGGAAAAATAAGGGGATCGACCAGAAATGTAAGGAATGGTGACCAGGGATTTATAAGGGCTTTCCAAGCTTGCAACCAAAGATTCAACCTACAACCAAAGAGTCAACATGCAAACAAAGACTTAACCTGCAACGAAAATGTTACCCACAAAAAACAAGCTGAAAACCCTAAAATGCAACTAGAGACTGATTAGCATATGCGCAGAATGGTACGGTTTGTCCATACAATGCGGATCCGTATGGTACGGACTATCGTACTTAAAAAATTTCAAACAAAAAAAAAATTCACAGTGAGCAAAATAGGTTGAGTTTTATGTCATTTTTCACCTACGAGATCTCTCAGATGCAATGGTGAGGTCTATTTTAAGCTAGGAGGTCACCTGCAAAACTTGATTTTCAAAATCAACAAAAATTTGCTCTATTCACGTCGGGTTCACCAAAATGTGTTAGGGTAAATCATTCAAGCAATATCAAAATTGAACTACAACAACCCTAACTCCTCAATGGAGTGCAAACATACTTAGAAATCAAGGTAATAAATCACAAACTAACTACATTTCTAATCTATATTCGACTTGTCTCCATTGTTCTCCTCAACCTTGTTATTGTGTTCTCAAATTTTGCAAACTTGCAACAATCGTGACAAGCTCAAGTGTTTGAATTAGAAAAATTTTGGAGAGAATGCAACAAGCTAGAGAGTTGTAACCTGTAAAATGAGGCTATAGAAGTTGTTTTTGTTACAAATATGTGCTTAATCAGTGTTGTCATTGATGTCAACGTATCCTTGTTGTCATTAGTGTCAATTGTATCCCATTCTAGAAGACTTGTATGTTGAGGATATTGATAAAATTAGCCTCTTTGGAAGAAATAAGTGAGTTACATATCTCTCTATAAGAGACAGTGAAGACAGTACAGTTCAGTGAAGTAGATTGCTCTGCATTCCCAATGAGATGAAGATCAGAATCTGTGGACCAAAGGGTGTTGTAAAGGATTGTCTGAAATTGCTCCAGTTGAGATTTGAGGGATCCACATGAAGAATTTGTGAATTTATGGCCATTTGAGTAGAACCAGGTTTTGCAGTTGTTCAGAGGTGACAGAGTGAGAAAATTGGTCCAGATTGATCCGCATTAGAATATTATGATCTGCAGATCTAGAGGTGTGTTTGGGATGTTAGTGTGTATCCTCAACTCAAGTGGTTCATGGTTTGGAGGTCCGCAAGCAATCTTTCTAGTATGACAGTCATGATAGTTGGTGTTATTGAGTTCCCAAAAAAAGGTGCAAGTGCTTCTGGTGATCTAAGGAGGTGCGGTTGTTTTTGTTGATTTCATTGTTCTTGTGGTGGTCTTTGGATCATGTGCCTACTGTGTTGGTGGTTTGCATTGAGGATTGAGCTCGTGGTTGAAGATTTGTCCTTGGGTGTTGCTGTTCTTTCCAGTCTTGGCCGACCAAATGCTTTGTGCATGTTGTGGATGATCTAAGAGAAGTTGTATGAAGTGTGGTGTGTTGTTCAAGGAAGATTTGAGTCCTAGCTATGTTTGACTGACAGTATAGTGATTCCCATTAAGTCAGATCCTTGTGCGAAAATGATAAGATCCTAAGAAAGGAAAAAAGGCATAGCAGAAGTATTGTGCGCTTCAATGGAACTGAACTTTGCATAAAGTAGATGTTTCTCAGTTCAATCTTTCTATGTTAATTATATAAAGATTTTGTAGATAGTGAGTCTCTTTGAGCAGTGAGCTCTGGGCAGCGCGCCCGAAGGCAAGTGCCTTCCCATCTTTCTATTCTTTTAACAAAGAATAAATCTTGTGGGTTAACCCCCACCATTGCTTTTCCCTTAACTGGGTTTCCACATAAAAATCTTGGTGTTATGTGTGATGATTTTGTTTCTACTCATGTGTTGTTGATTCATGCTTTCATGGTTATATCATTCATCTGTTAATAAGTGGTAAAGAAGTTTAATTGCAGCAAAGGATAAAAGTTTTTGAGATAATTGATTCACCCCCCACTATCAGTTGTCTGCCCTAATATCAACAATTGGTATGAGAGCTAGTTCCTCTAAAAGAAGCTTGACCGCTTGAGGAGATCCAGGATGTCGACTTACAAGAAGGATAGTCCGAGATTTGATGGAACAAATTACTCTCTTTGGAAGAGTCGCATGGAGTGCCACTTACAATGCATGGGTGATGCTTATTAGTTAATAACTAAGGATGAGTATAAGCCTCCGGAGAAAGGTCCTTCAACTCCAGATGAACTCAAAGATGCTAAAAACAACATTCGGGCTAAAGAAGCGTTGTTGACTGCCCTGACTAATATAGAAATGACAAATGTCCTGGAATTGAAAACTACTCATGAAATCTGGAAGAAGTTGGAAACTCTATATGAAGGTGATGAATATGTCAAATGTGCTAAGTTGCAGAGCCTGAAAGGTAGATATGAAAATTTGAGGATGAGTGAAGATGAAAACATCACTTCCTACATGCAAAAAGTATATGAACTTGTGTGCAATATCAAGTGTGCTAGTGGAACACTGGAAGAATCAGAGATTGTTGGCAAAGTGCTCAAATCCTCACCTGCTTCATACAAACATAGAGTTGCTGCTATTGAGGAAATCAGGATTGTAACAACTGTTACAAGAGATCAGTTGGTTGGCAAGCTTTCAACATTTGAAATGAGTGAGTTTGGTGATTCTCTTCCTAAATTTGAATCTACATTTAAGGCCAGTGTGTTTGGAAAGAAAATATTTGATCCAAGTGAAAGCTCTTCAAGAAGACTAACCAGATTTGAGAAGGCAAGGAAGGATCTTGAAGAAGATGAATTGGAGCTTGAAGAACTTGAAGCCCTTTTTGCCAAAAGACTACCAAGAGGATTCAGTAAGTATGAAGGAAAGTTGCCTTTCAAATGTTTTTCTTGCAATAAGATTGGTCATTTTGCCTCAAGATGTCCAAAGAGGGTTTCAAAGCTAAACCCTAACAGACCTAGGATCTAAAATAAATGCTACTATATCCAAGAAGCTGCTAAAGAAGGAGTCACTGATGATGGATCTGATAAGGGAAGTACCTCAAGAAATAAATGGGTGTTCATTGCCATCAAAGAAGAAGATTCGGTACCTATTGAATCTGCTAGCTATGTGAATGTGGAAAGAGCATTGGCTACTCAGGTTGAAGAAATGGATAAATGGGTAATTGACAGTGGATGCTCTCATCATATGACAGGTCATAAGAGTAAGTTTATAAGTATGGAAAGCTATGAAGGTGGAATTGTGAAGTTTGGAGACAATTCAGTTAGTAGAATTTGTGGTAGAGGATCCATCTCTCTTAATGGTAAGAATAACACTAATGATGTTTTGTATGTAGAAGGGTTGAAGCATAATCTTCTCAGTGTTGGACAGTTGGTTGACAAGGAATATGATCTCCGATTCAAGGATGGAAAATGCAGAATTTTGGAAAGCTCTAAAACTGAGATTGCATCTGGTACATAGACTAGAGGTAACATCTTTCATTTAAGTGGTACTGGTAAAAGTTTCTTAATTTCTTAGATTAATCAAAGTTGGCTATGGCATAGAAGAATCTGTCATGTAAACTTTGACAACATTGTCAAGATAAGTGCTACTCAGGTTGTAAGAGATCTTCCAAAGCTTGTGAAACCTACTAATAGCATGTGTAAGGAATGTCAATTGGGAAAACAAAGTAGAACTACATTCAAGAATAAAGAATAGTCTTCAAGTGGATTGTTGGAAATTGTGCACACTAATTTGTGTGGTCCTGCCAGGGTTAGGAGTTTACAAGGAGACATAAATTATTTTGTTGATTGATGATCACTCCTAGATGATGTGGGTCACTTTCTTGAGAGAGAAATCAGAGGCTCTTGAAAAATTCAAAGTGTTTAAGGCTAGGGTGGAGAATGAGATTGGTGTGAAGATAAAGTGTCTAAGATCTGACAGAGGTGGAGAGTTTACCTTCGGTGAGTTTAATGCATTTTGTGAAAAGCATGGAATAAGAAGACAGTTGTCTGCTCCTAGGACTCCTCAGCAGAATGGAGTTGTGGAATGGAAGAACTAAACTATTCAAGAGGCTGCTAGAACCATGATGATGGAAGCAAATGTTCCTCATGTCTATTAGAGAGAGGTTGTAAGTACTGATGTCTACACTCTTAATCGGGTGTAGATTAAAGGTAATTATGGTAAAACACCTTATGAACTATGGTTTGGTAATGCTCCTTCTATGAAATATTTTAGAGTTTTTGGTAGTAAATGCTATATCAAAAGAGATGAAGATCTAGGCAAGTTTGATGCAAGATGTGAGGAAGGAATATTTCTGGGTCATTCTAATCAAAGCAAGGCATACTGGTGCTTTAACAAGAGATTGGAAAATATTGTTGAAAGTGCTAATGTCAAGGTTGATGAAAGAAAGGAGAAACCTTCAAGGTTTTGGGGATATGAACCAGATGATCAAAAGGAAAATGAAGGAAAGCAAGCTCAATTTACTCTGGAGAATTTAGAGACTCAAAAAGTTAATGCAAATGTTGAGAAACAAGTTCAAGAATCAGAAGTTGAAGAAAATCCCAAAACTCCCAGGTATGTAAGGTTGAATCATTCTAAAAATCAGATCATAGGAGATAAAAATTAGGGTGTTCAAACTAAAAGAAGAATTGCTCAAGAACAAGAGGAGTATTGTCTGATTTCAAAGATTGAACCAAAATTAGTAAATGAAGCTTGTAATGATGAAAGTTGGGTAAAAGCAATGGAAGAAGAATTAATGAAAATTAGAAAGAATCACACTTGGGATCTTGTTCCTAGACCTGAAGACAAAAATGTAATTGAAACTAAATGGGTCTTCCAGGAATAAATTGAATGAAGATGGTGAAGTTGTAAGAAATAAAGAAAGATTGGTGTGCAAAGGATATTCTCAAGTAGAGGGAATTGATTTTGAAGAAACTTTTACTCCGGTGGCAAGAATTGAAGCAGTCAGACTATTTCCTGCCTCAAGAATTGAGGCAGTCAGATTATTTCTTGCCTTTGCTGCTTACAAAGATTTCAAAGTCTACCAGATGGATGTCAAGTTAGTATTCCTGAATGGAGAGTTGGAAGAAGAGGTCTACATTGAGCAACCAGAAGGATTCCCATTGTCTAATCAAGAAGATAAGGTCTGCAGATTGAAGAAAGCATTGTATGGACTTAAACAAGCCCTGAGAGCCTGGTATGCAAGATTAGATAAGTATCTGTTAAAGCTAGGCTTTAACAAAGGCACTGCTAATAGTAATCTTTAATTCAAAATTGATCATGAACACATCTTGATTGTTGAGGTATTTGTTGATGACATCATCTTTGGTGGAAATAAGAGTATGTGTAAAAAATTTGTTGATCAGATGCAAAGTGAATTTGAGATGTCCATGCTTGGTGAAATGAATTTCTTTTTAGGTCTGCAAATCATTCAATCAAAAAAAGGCACCTTCATATCTTAGTCTAAATATGTGAAAGAGTTGTTGAAAAATTTTGGAATGGAGGATTCAAAACCATTGAGTACTCCTATTGTAATTGGATACAAGTTGAGTAAAGATGGTGATTCCCCTAAGGCAGATCAAAAAAGGTATAGATCAATGATTGGAGGACTGCTTTATCTGACTCATACCAGACCTGATATTCTAAATGCAATTGGCCTTGTTGCTATATTTCAAGTTGATCCTAGAGAATCTCATGTTGTAGAAGTCAAAATAATTTTTAGATATCTAAAGGGAACATCTAATTATGGCTTATGGTATCCTAAGGGTGATCATTTCACTCTTCATGCATATATAGATGTTGATTGGGCAGGAGATGTGGATGACATAAAGAGTACTAGTGGAGGTGCATTGTTTTGGGAAAAAGATTGGTTTCTTGGTTGAGCAAAAAGCAGGAGGCAATATCTCTGTCTACTGCAGAGGAAGAGTACATAGCAGCAACAAGTAATTGTACTCAAGTTTTGTGGATGAAGCAAATGTTGAAGGATATCAAAGTTGTGTTTGAAGAGCCTGTTACAATCTTCTGTGATAATTCAAGTGCAATAAACATTTCAAAGAATCTGGTATTGCATTCAAAGACAAAGTATATATCCATTAAGTTTCACTTTTTGAGAGAAAAGGTAAATGAGAATGAAGTCAGATTGGAGTTTGTCTCTTCAAACGATTAGATTGCAGATATCTTCACTAAGCCTCTACCTAAGGATACTTTTGAGTATCTTAGAGTGATGCTAGGGATTATTACGCCTCCTGTTCATAACTAAGGTGTACTAATGTGCATCAATCTGGTGAAATTTAGAGTCATATCTTGTGATCCAGATTGGTATTAAGGAGTTGCTACTCAGGGGGAGTAGTCAGTATGTTGATTCTAGATTACGAAACAAAAAGAGATGATTGCAAATATGTGCCCTTTGCCATTGATGTCAAAGGGGGAGAGAAGTCATGTGAAAAACTTGGAAACAAGCAGTTGCTGGTGAAAGGGGGAGCAGTGAAGAAAGTGGTTGTAGATGTGATAAGAGAAAGGGGGAGAAGTTCTTGTCTTGATGGTTGAAACAATTTTTTACATCATATGTTGCCATTAATGACAAAGGGGGAGATTGTTGCAAATATGTGCCTAATCGGTGTTGTCATTGATGTCAACATATCCTTGTTGTCATTAGTGTCAACTGTATCCCATTCTAGAAGACTTGTATGTCGAGGATATTGAGAAAATTAGCCTCTCCGAAAGAAACGAGTGAGTTACATATCTCTCTATAAGAGACAGTGAAGACAGTGCAGTTCAATGAAGTAGATTGCTCTGCATTCCCAGTGAGATGAAGATCAAAGTCTGTGGACTAAAGGGTGTTGTAAAGGGTTGTCTGAAATTGCTCCAGTTAAGATTTGAGGGATCTGCATGAAGAATTTGTGAAGTTATGGCCATCTGAGTAGAACTGGGTTTTGGAGTTGTTCAGAGGTGATAAAGTGACAGAAAATTGGTTTGGATTGATCCACATTAGAATATTATGATCTGCAGATCTAGAGGTGTGTTTGGGATGTTAGTGTGTATCCTCAACTCAAGTGGTTCATGGTTTGGAGGTCCGCAGGCAATCTTTCTAGTATGACAGTCATGATAGTTGGTGTTCTTGATTTCTCGGATGAAGGTGCAAATGCTTCTGGTGATCTGAGGAGGTGCAATTGTTCCTGTTGATTTCATTGTGCTTGTGGTGGTCTCTGGATCATGTGCCTACTGTCTTGGTGGTCCACATTAAAGATTGAGCTCATGGTTGAAGATTTGTCCTTAGGTGTTGTTCTTTCCAGTCTTGGTTGACCAGATTCTTTGTGCATGTTGCAGATGATCTATGAGAAGTTTTATGAAGCGTGGCATGTTGTTCAGGGAAGATTTGGGTCCTAGCTATGTTTGACCAAAAATATAGTGATTCGCATTAAGTCAAATGTTTGGAGTGCCGACCTTGATGTTTATTCCAAGGTTGATGAAGCATATAAATGTGTGGTTCAGTTGTGGAAATGCATCCTTGTGCAAAAATGATAAGATCCTAAGAAAGGTAAAAAGGAAGAGCATAGAAGAGGAAGAGCAGTAAAGGATGAGGAGATAGCGAAGAAATGTTTGGGGGCAGAGAAAAAGTATTGTGCACTTCAATAGAACTGAACTTTGCATAAAGTAGATGATGTTTATCAGTTCAATCTTTTTGTGTTAATCATATAAACATTTTGTAGACAGTGAGTCTCTTTAAGCAATGAGCTCTGGGCAATGCACCCGAAGGCAAGTGCCTTCCCATTTTTCTTTTCTTTTAATAGAGAATAAACCTTGTGGGTTAACTCCCACCATGGTTTTTCACTTAATCAGGTTTCCACGTAAAAATCCTAGTGTTATGTGTGATGATTTTGTTTCTGCTCATGTGTTGTTGAGTCATGCTTTCATGGTTTTATCATTCATTTGTGAATAAGTGGTAAAGAAGTTTAATTGCAACAAAGGATAAAAAAATTTGAGACAACTGATTCACCCCCCCCCTCTCAGTTGTCTGCCCTAATATCAACAGTTTTATAGAAGACTAGGTTTGAATGAAGGGTAGAGATTGATTAGGGTTTCCCTCTCACAAAAGGACAAGAGGGAAGTTTAAATTTGAAAGAATGATGAGGTGTGAAGGAATTTAAATTAAATAAATTTAGTCAATTTTTTAAATTTATTTGAAGTGGGATAATGCATGTGAACCCCTTAATTAAATAAATGTGATTTATTTAATTGAGGTAAGGGCTATAATTTAAACAAATGTTTATTTATTTAAATTAATTGGGCAAAGGGGACATTAAGAATGAATAATTAAAGATTAATTATTTAATTATTTAGGAAAAATAGAGGAAAGTAGACAAATAATTAAATAAACAAAATTTATTTAATTATAGGTCAGAGATGAACTAATTAAATAATTAAAAATTATTTAATTAATAGATGAATGTTGAATTTAGTTGAGATTCATGTGAAAATGGCATTTTCAAGTTGAGGACATTTTTAGGTGTCTACAATTACCAGTACTAACATCCAGAATCTACTGTGAAATCATGCATGCGTTCTCTTTGAAAGCTATGATTCATTTGTTCTTATTAATAATTGAAAGTAGCGAGTCTTTTTCCTTTCTAAAATTTGAAATCCACTCCAACGTATCATCATAGTCTAGATTTTGTTGTGGTTATTTAAGTTCATTATCTTTCCCCTTTTCCATATATTGAAGATTCAAAGAAGAGCTAACTTCTATAAAGTCTAGAGGTTATCTCACAAATAGAGTCCCACATTTTGAGATTTCCCATTGTTATTGGTTTGGTTGAAATTTTATCATCAACACCTACTTTGGGAAATTAAAACCCTAAGGGTTGGATTTTCCTTGGGAATCCAACCCAAAGGCTTAGAGGTACCTTTTGGATGCCAAGGATGTGTTTTTAACAAACATTAGAAAATTTGACCAAATACTGTGTACTCCCCTATGGTTTACACGTTTTTCAATGTCAATATGAAAAAATGTCAAGACAACTTCAAGTTTATTATTAGCTTTCAAAACATGTATTTTTTCAAAAATATGATAACATTAAGGTTTTCATCTTTCAAGCTCTTCTGCTAATGTGTTCTTTTTTTCAAAAAACCTATGTCTAGTATTTCTGGTGTCATGTACACATTTATCAAAATTTGAAAAAAATAGCATTTTTAGATTCTAGACACAATTCTTTATACATTGAAAAATATATATTTTTGATTAGTTTTCAAAAAAAAAAAGGGGGGAACAAGGTCAAAGTTTCATTTTTCAATATGTGTCTACTTTGAAAATTCATAAAAGATTCATATATTCATAAAAAAAATTAACAAAAAAAACATGCATAAACTACATGGTGTTAGCTAATTTTCCACTAAAATGATTTGTGTAATATTTTTTAAAAAGTCAACATTTTAGAGGGAGCACACTAGACACTATGTTATATTTTTCTGACATGTGCTCCCCCTAATTGAACCTCTTAATCTCCACCATTTTTAGAAAAAAATAGTAGTTTTGAAATTAGAGTCAGAGCACTACAAATTTTTTTCTTATCACATCTTCTAATTTTGAGTGTGTAGATATCATCAATTCTCATGCAAGATCAATTCTTTCTAATTTCAGAAGAAAGTGGCCACTTATGACCCCCTTTTAGTCCCCCATTTCCATGCACATGCCCCAATGGCTAATTTTTTATTGAAAAAATAATACCTAAATTAAATGAATAGCTGATATAATTTTAAAAGTAAAGTTTAGGCAACATAATTTAAAAAATAATACAAATATAACATATAAATACATAGAATCTACAAATAAAAGAAATAAAATCAAATCAAAATCAAAATAATAGAATTGGAAGCATAAAATAATTTAAAAAATTCTAATTTTCATGTGATTGGTGATTGAGATTGATATTAAACTATAACATGTTTTCCTAACATTTTTTTCATTTTTTAGTTCCATCAAGTATTTAAAATACCAAATATTTTTATATGAAATGATACTTTATACAATATGATAATTTTGTAGGTATGGTGGGCCACCAAGGATAAATTTTGAAAATGAGGAAAAATGAAGAGCACATCAAAGAGAATATCAAAGAGCATATCAAAGGGAATATCAAAGACAATGAAGAGAACAAATGTCAGATGCAGAAAGAGAGGAAGAAAGAGTTTATTGAAATGATAATAATAGACAACGAAATGCTAGATGAAGGACTGAATTGTCAACTGAAGAATTATAGATAAAAAATCAACTACATGCAAAAGAGATGAGAAGAATTTATTCTAGAACATCTGTAGGTAGAATACAAAGACAAGTGTGTTTACATCAACTCATTGGGTTAGAAAGACAAGAATAACAACAACAAAATCATCAAGTTGTTCAAAGGTATTATCGTTGGTCAAATGTTGATGTTCATATTAATTCTAAAGAAACCAATTTAATTTCAATAGATCATGTACTTGAAACACTTGAGAATGCACTTGAAAATACAATTAATGTGGTTGTTGGAGACAATGCACAAAATGTCTCTAACCCCAATGGACTCCTTCACAAAGATTCTAGTGCTTTCCAAATGTTTTTTCAAAATGGTCTAAGATAATTTGACTTCACCAAGTATGTGCTTTATTTTTCAAGTTCATGTTACCTTCGAATTAAAGTTTCTAGTACACCTAAAGGACCTAAATTCACTAGATGTCAATAGGAGAGAGGTAATAATTGATTTTCAACATCAATTGATATGGACCTTGGGCCACAGTCATTGGAACTTGCAAACTCGATACAAGTAGAGGAAATATTGATAGCACATGTCAACCAATCATACGAGTGATGCATGCAGAGGTCAATATAAATATAAGGGACAAACAATAAGTTTTCCACAAGATGTAAAAGATATTTCTAAGATTTTGCCACATCGAATAAAAGATTTGATGATCATTATTGTTCACAGAAGGGATCAATGTGGTACAAATTACAACTTTACAATCAACAGAGACGCGAGTATATAAGGTACTGAGACATAAAATTGAACACAACAAGTTCTATTCTAATGTTCAGATTGATGAAAATGATTTAAATGAACTTTCACCAAACTCTGATGAAAATATCTTCAACCAACTAAACTTTGTCCATATGGATTTTAATTTTGATGTAAATGAAATTGTATTTATTGGTCCATTTATGGAGATGGATGAAGGAAATATCATTGGTCACACAACATAAATGGCCTCTAAACCACCAAATGCCCCAAGAGAAATGGAATTAGTACATGCATGGGCAAATAACCCTAATGCGAATCTAGGAACATTGATTAATTGGTCGAGAATTGGTTCATCTCCTATTAATGATTATGTGACATTAGGCCTGCTGGATATGACATTTATGTTGGAAATATGCAACCATAAGACTAATTTCTCACAACCCAATAAGAGATTTAATATGTAAAAAACTAGAAATCCACATGCAAAAGAAATAGTCAATCATACCATCAATGGTGACACGAGATATACCCTGGGAAAAACCTTCATAGAGGGAAAAACCCATCCTCCAAAAGCATGCATCTCTCATGTATTATTCAACAATAAACAACAAATACATATGTAGAGATCACCTCTAAAACACCAAGCTCTCTCTATCGGCACTCCATGGAACAAGCATGTAACCATACATCCCATGCTATGCTTCAAACCCTCACACAACCAACAAGCCAAATAGCCAAATAGCTCACTCTCTACAACTACCCGTGTGGTTTCTTTTATGGACATAAGCTCACACAAATATAACATGTGGTATTGTTTAATACCATTTTTCCCAAAACCATGTGTGTACAAAATCATTGACCCCACATTTGATTATTGGTACTAAGTTTTCCCAAATAATCAAATAATTACAAATAAAGTAATTAACCCAATGTTAAAGACAACGATTGCAAGTGGTGCCAAATAAATATTTAATGTGAATAAACACATCACATGATGCACCACAAATAAATATTTGTTTTACATAATAATATAATACCAATGTTATGCAAGGTGTACAACACACCTACTCCAACATTCTCCCACTTGTACAACTGTATACATTACATAAGAGATCAACATGTAAACTCAAAACATCAAGGGAAACCATCCATGTGCCCAACATGTACCATATAACCATCCATATGCTCCATGTGCTCCAAGATGCCTACAACAATAATCAAGGTGTCCACCATCTCAAACAAGAATCCCCTCATCCTCCATCTAGCCAATCCATGAAGAATAAGATCCTCCAAAGAGATGCCACACTAAACTATCACATAAAAACAAGAAACCTACATCAAATAATATCCAAACACAAGCACCAAATCCAATGGTAACAAATAGGCTCAAGTAGCTAACAAGAATCAATAACCATAGCTGAAATAGCAACCACAACTAGTTGCTAATGCATCAACTAACCATACCTCCAAACCAAGATATGCAAAAGATAACAAGTAGACCTTACATGCCAACAACATATTCAACTCAAATCACAATGATAACAAGTCCCTGTATATACTCAATCATGCATAAAAATGTCCTCCAAGGTAACAACAAAAAGCATGTGATAAAAAACATCAAGACCCTCCATACTGCAGCATAATGAGAACATCCAACAAAGGAATCATATACATCCTGAAACTCCCACTGCATGAGTAAATGTCAAATCTGAAAATAGATCAAGGCATCCAAAGATCCACTAATAGCACTCACATAGAAGATGTGGCTAAATCCTCTATCACATAGTGTCAAAGAACACACACATAGATATGTAAAATCTACAAACTAAATAGCTACAACATAACTCTCTCCTCAATTCCATATCTCTCCCAAATCCTCCACATCATAAGAGAAAGAAGTCAAAGAGAATCAAAAGATCCATACGTATCTCAACTCCAATGTCATGTGAAAACAAAAATCTAGGAAGAAGAATAAGACCAATCAAGAGAGAACCTGCAAATCATATCCATGTCCTTCTATCCACACTAATTTGTGCTATAGTTGTTAAAAGTATGATCTCCTTTACAACCCAAAAACAAGAAGTTTCCTCAACATTCAATAACAAGATGCAAGCCTCTCAAACCAAAGGTAGATCAAACTCATAACCATCCCAAAGTAGGAATATGCCCAAAGCCACTAACTATCTCCATTACACACAATCATCTCATAACAACTCAAGATCAAACATAATGAGATAACTAATCATATCCATGCATATACTCCTCGAACAAGTCCTCACAACCATAATCCATAGCTCAAGACTCAAGCATGAGAAGACAAGACACAAATAAAAGAATGCATCTAAAAAACAAGGGGGCATACCTATCAAAACATTCACCGCTGAGTGGACCAAGAGTGAGAATAAGATTTCTCCTCCAAGATGCACCAAGCCTCAAAGGCTCTCTCCAAGAACAATCTCCTCAACATGTCCATGTTGGACTCACATCCAATCAAGGTGTTGACTCCTTAGTCTTTTTGAAATCCTCATCAAAGAGTAAACATATTAACACATGTCTCTAATCTCAAGAGAACTCAAGCCTCACCTAAGTCTCCATGTATCCATGAGTACCTGCATGATCAATCCATGCTAAACTCCGAATGCAAAACTGCACCATCATGAAGCTCCCAAGCACATGACCAATGTACTCAATACCAAGAGAAGCATCAAGATCATAGTCAAAGCTCCTACTATACATATGCATAACCAAGGAACGCAACATGACATCATGATCTAATAATCTCGTCAAAGGAAGATCGCATGTACTAATGCACACATCCTATCTCAAGAGAACCTGTATCATGCCAATACTCTAATGTGCATTCAAGAGTATACCAAGACACAATACCAACAATCTTATAAGCAAGGATTACCTGTCAAAACTGACAAACCATAACCAACACCTCAACCAAAGACTCCAAGAGTCCTCCATGGTACCAAGATGTCAACATATCCAAATCACATGAAGATAACCATATCTTGCCAAAGCTCCCACTGAACTGTGATACCGAGCTATACATGGCAACATAAAAAACATCAAATCATCACTATCAAGAGCTCCCACTGAAACATGTAACCAAGCTCTCCATGACATCATGATAACCTCTCTTAAATTTAGATCATCCATGGCCCCAACACAATCAAAGAATCCACTGTAATGACACAGCTCCCAAAAGGTCAAGTAAACCATAATCTCCAAACCAAAAAGATGAACAAAACCTGTAAACCAAACATCAATCTAACACTACCAAAATTGCACCTGTATAACAATCATGTCATGCCAAAGTCCAAACCAAACAAGGAACATCCATGACACCATGATCAATACCCAATGTACCTACACCAAACTCCCATCAAGTCTCACACAATTGTACCATATAGTCAACAATCATAGGTCCCATATCATGACTGTATTAGGTAATACCATCTCTCTCTATATCTCATAATGAGAAGCAAACCAATGCAACATGTGACTAAACCAAGCCACAAATTAGAGTCTGCATCAACACTGAAACATCTATGGGCATAGACAATCCACATCCACGTCATATATGCAACCTGTAAGCATAGACAACCTACAACACTGCACAACCTGTAGATCTCACAATGCAACATGCAAACTCAACAATACATGTATAATGATATCAACAAAGGATAATCAAATATAAACATGTAAGTCTGTAATAAGTTAAACACCAAATCATCCCATATTTGATTTGCCATCAACTCACAAATGCATCAAAAGTCAAAGGGATCAAAATGATCTCAAACTGATATAAACAAAACAAACCTCAAAATATCATCTCCAAACCTACTCCATTGCATATTCCTTAGAAATACCTTTCCAATACCTATAAGAAGTCTGAAATCCAACTCTGTATGCATCTATTATGCCTAGTCAAAGCTCAAAACAAACATCTAGTTTCCAACTAGAAAAACTAGTCAAGATGAGAAAATCTAGAAAAATATCTTATAGCATTGCGTAGTACATGGAAAGAGATTTCTATTGACTATAAGAAGTTGAAAATCTAACTTCGTGGGGTTGGCTAGACCACGACCCCAGTTCCCCATGGGATCGAGGGACCGTGTCAGGGGGGCTAAGCCTCACCAGTTGTGGAGCCCGCCACCCTGTGCAAGTCAGGTGGCAAGTGCTGCAGGCTTGCCTGTTGCTAGCGCAGAGGGGTACGACCCCTCCTAAATTAATTTTTTTAATTTATTTTTTAATAAATCAAAAACATTTGCAGAACATTGAATTTTTTTAATTAATTTTTTCTACAAATTGTACTTGTGCAGGTGACACAGGCATCCGTTGACGACATCATATGGAATCTAAAAGATTCCTACGAGATTCTTTCATTGATGAAATTGGGCAAATTTTTCATATCTAAGAACATAGGCAAATTATATGTTTTTCTTCACCTGCAGGACCTCTTGAATCCAATGGTAGGGTTTGTTTTTTCCCAAGAGGCTTCTTGTAAAAGATGACCTCCAAAACCCTCCATAGAAGGAGCCCAAATCGAAAACCCATTCTCCAAATCTCTATCAAACCCTAGATCTACAACAACCCAAGTCTACAAACAACCTTGTAACTCTAAAATTACCTTCATTCCTTCATGTAAAGCCATGGATTCCACTATACACAAAATTTCCACTCATAGCTAGGGTTATCAAACATGGATTTCCTCTCAAATCATGGCAACCAAGCTCTGATACCAAATGTTGGAAATATGCAACCATAAGACTAATTCATCATAACCCAATAAGAGATTTAATATGTAATAAACCAGAAATCGACGTGCAAAAGAAATAGACAATCATACCATCAATGGTGACACAAGATATACCCTGGGAAAACCCTCATAGAAGGAAAAACCTAGCCTCCAAAAGCATGCATCTCTCATGTATTATTCATAAATAAACAACTGTGAGGGTAAAATAGTGATCAATCAAATGAATAACAAATGACCCAAACATCAACAGAATAGTGAAACAAAGAAGATTCAAGTAAACAAAGCAATGAACAAACACAGCAAACCTCTTCCGTTTCGAAACTTCTGTTGTTCGCCTATCACGAATCGTCCTTTCGCAGATGAGATGAGCCCTCAGAGAGTGCAATCTTTTAAAAGCTGTTGGAGGAAGTCGATGGTGAACAGCTATAGTGTGATGTGCAATGAAGGTGAGCTCCAATACAACAATGGTGATCTCAAGCTTGTAGATGACAAGTGGGTGCCAAAGGCGCGCTGGTGATATTTCTGCAGAGTAACGATGTCAAAAGCCTGGATGATTAGAATGAAAGGATGAAGCTTCATTTATAGGCTTGGAAGAATGGGAATCAATGGTTGAGAGGAGATATGAAGATCAATGGCTGAGGATGGTTGAGGAATGTGCAACCAGTGGAAATGTGACAAGTGTCCCAGCTCCATCATGAAAGGTGGGATGTGACAAAACTGATTGGAGAGTTAACTCCATTGACTGGTCTGTTAACAGAATTGATTGATCAGTTAGAAGAGTGGATTGTGGAACTGACTAGGTTGATTGAGGATTTGACTCAACTGACAAGTTAGTTAATAGATTTGATTGATTGGTTAACTGACCTCTGGTTGGAGAAGAAATAGGCCATGTGGGTGAGGGAAAATAAGATAATTAAATATTAAATATATTTAATTACATGTGCAACCTGATGAGGTGGACAAGGTGAGGTGGAATTTTGAATTTAGAACTTTAGGATAGAGGAATTAGGCTTAATTAAATAATTTATGATTATTTAATTGTGAAGGACAAATAGAAGAATTTTAATTAAATAAATAGAATTTATTTAATTATGGGATAGTGAATTGATTAAATAAATTTGGAATATTTATTTAATTAATAGAAGAATGGAATAAATATTTAGAATATTTATTTAGGATGATTTGTGTCATTTTTAGGCGTATACATTTTGCCCCTCTTTGATGCAATGCAGTTTACGGCGTTGCTTCAAAGAAATTGATAGTCTGAGTGATGATACATGCCCCAGTTTGCCCCTGGTACAGGTTAAATGACGATAGGATGCCCCCTCGGGAGATTGGACGGGAAAAACGGTGAAAGTTTTGGAGACGGACGATCTCACGACGAGGAAGGGGTTAGGATAGGTTGGAGGAAAAGGGACGCGGTCAGGGATGCGGGAAGAAAACGGGAGGAAAAACGGACACGGGAAGTAGTCCACAGTCATCACCTAGCCAGAATTAGGGTTTGGAGGCTATAAATAGGAGCTGGGTCCACAAGAATAGTCATTTGCACACTTGGTTGATCTGGATTGGAGAAAGAGAGCTCAGAGCAAACTTAGAGCAGCATGGCGGCCAGAGCAGCAGACATTCCACGCGAGGAGCACCGATTCGAGCGAGTCCGACGATTCGGGCGGCCAGCAGAGGCAGGACCCCCGGTACGTGCTTCGAAAAATTTCTCCTAGGGTCGAGTTTAGGTGTCATAAATGCATGTAGAAAATAGGTGAAATGAATGCGCCGAAATGCAGAACGGCGCATATGCCTCGCGAAGCTGCGCTTTTGTATTTTTGCGGTGCATATGCCGGTTTCGGCGGCGCATGTGTGAAAGCTGCGCATTTGTGCATTCTCGTTGCGCTTTCATAATTGGGCGGCGCTTTTGTATTTCTGCCGCGCATGCGTGAAATGTAGCAGCACATTTGTTAAAGTTGCGCATATGTGGATTCTTGCGGCGCATGCGTAATTTCGCGGCGCATGCGTGGATTTCTACGGCGCATGCGTTAAAACGGCGCATATGTGCCCTGTAGCGGCGCATATACGTTTTTGCGGCGCATATGTTGATTTTTGCGGCGCATATACCAGAAATGGCGCATTTACCACCTGTAGTGGCGCATTTGCTTGGGATGGCAAATTACCTAGCCAAATTGATTCGATTAGCGTCCTGTTTGACGCAGGAATCGATGAGCTATCTCTGAGATTGCAGGAATCTAGTCAAGAGATGTAGTGTGATGTTTTGATCAATTTGAAATGCTAAGTTTAGCTGATATAGTTCAATGGATATGTTGAGTATGGTATATGCAGCTTGAGACTGACGCCTTGCATTGTGTGTTTGCAGGAGGAGATACGAGAGACTCTACAGTCGAGGGAGACGTTCCCTATGCCTCTATTGCAGAGATACATGCTGACGGAGGCTGACAGAGTGGCGCTTGGTGCCATGGGTTTAGATTATGTTTGCTTTATGCCCGAGGTGCGGGCGAACCGAGGACTGTTGACAGCTGCCGTGGAGAGGTTCCACAGCGAGGACGGGACCTTCCACTTTCCTACTGGAGAGATGACTGTGACACTGGAGGATGTCTACCGGATATTGCACTTGCCCGTAGTAGGCGAGTTGGTGGAGTACGACGCACAGCGAGACGCGGGACTCGCCGAGTGTCAGTGAGTATTTGATGATCCCGAGCTGGTGGGACAGGTCATCCCTTGGCAGGATATCTATGACTGCTACGACTACTTCCTTGGGATTGTGGCTGGGCTGATTGGGGGCGTTGTATGCCCGGATAGGAGATCGCACGGGTTCCCCATTGGATGGGGCAGGATCATGGAGCGGATGCTGACCAAGGGCACCCGATATGCGTGGGGACCCTGCGTGCTAGCCCACCTCTACCATGACATGCATCAGGTCGTGTACCACCGCAGCACGAGTCTATCGGCTGGGGTGTTGCTGTTATAGTTCTGGCTGTGGGAGCACATAGCGGTGACCAGGCTGATATGCGTCTTCGCGAGGCAGAGGGGAGAGCCATATAGCTATGGCTATGCAGGAGTGATTTCCCAGCACAGGCTGGGGAAGCTAGAGTACTGGCGGCATACCTTGGATGGGGTAGATGTGGTCGTCTGGCGGCCATATCTGGATTGCGAGCCCTGGGATGACGAGGGAGATGAGCTACCTTTCTGCTTTCAGACCAGGTGGTTGATAGGCCGGACACGGCACATACTGGAGAGGCAGATGGTGGGCCGAGTGCTGCGACAGTTTGGTAGGAGACAGGGCATGCCACAGGGACAGGCTATGTTTGCCCGGACTCATGCAGAGAGGGTCAGATGGGGGCCGATGGCTTCGTACGAGGAGGCCCTGGCAGAGTTCCAGCAGTTGCCTTACGTGGCATGGGACATGCGGAGGGAGATTGCAGATGCGGGGATCACACAGGAGTACGAGGACTGGATTACTGCACATCCATTCCCAAGATATTCAGGACCTGGCATGCTGGTGCCTCGTATTGACGAGGCAGACTCAGAGGAGGAGGGAGAGGCTGGCCCAGGGCGGAGGGCCGCTAGAGGAGGATGAGGACGGGGTGGCCGAGCTGCAAAGAGGCCGAGGCAGCGGAGGAGGATAGATCAGGCTGGGCAGGCAGTGCCAGGACAGGGAGAGGGACAGCAGCAGGTGCAGCAGCAGGCACAGATGCCACCACCCCAGCAGGTACCACAGTAGCAGGTGCCACAGCAGTAGGTGCCCCAGCAGCAGGGGCTAGGACAGGCAGAGGCAGCACAGGGGCCAGTGCAGGGTGAGGCACATGAGAGGACTATAGCTAGCCTGAGGGGACAGGTGCGAGAGCTGCAGGCACAGCTGAGGAGAGTGGAGAGGATGCGAGATACAGACGCAGCGGTGATCGCTGGTTTGACTCACGAGCGAGACATGGCAGATGCCCGGGTACACCTTATCCGAGTAGAGAGGGACACAGCAGTAGCTGCCATGGGCACAGACGTAGCGAGTACATTTTTGGTTGGGCAGGTGCAGTAGGCACAGGCACAGGTAGGCTAGTTGTAGACGCAGTTGGCACAGGCACAGACAGACCTAGCCAGAGCGCAGCAGCAGGCACAGTACTACCGAGGCTTGTACCATGGGGTCATATCCTCGAGCCAGAGGGCAGGGAGTTTCAGGAGTCAGTCTGGGGTGGCTCACAGAGCAGGTCCTTCGCAGTCAGGGGCATCCGTGATGGGACCTCAGCAGTCAGGAGCTGGCAGTGGTGGCCCACAGCAGCAGGGGTAGACACAGACCCGATGTTGTACATTTTGGGACATGTATCACCGTCTATTTAGACGCACATTGTATATGACACTTTGATTTTGAGAGAGATGGTGATATTGTACATTTGGACCTCTTTGTATATGATAGTATGGATGATGACGCAACTTTGTGTATCTATTGCATGCATTATGAGATGATGACTTTACTTCGATTGTATGATGTGATTCTATTGCATAGTTAGATGGTCTATATGATGCTATATGAGAAATACTTTGATATGCTGCTATATGATGTTTATATGATCTAATGTGACAAATGAATGCAAAATGTAATATGATGTCTATGTGATGATGCAAATGTATATGTATGGAACACGATTTCTATGTTATGATGCTGTATAGATATGCGAGATGCTATTGGATGTTTATATGATGTAATGCTTTGAATGTATGCAGTTGTAACATGAGTACTATGTGGTGATGCAACTATATATGTGATGCACTTAACTATGTTGTTTGATTTTCTGGGCTTTTAAGATTAAGATGTGATGCAAATGTATTGGTGACCTAATGCATTGGATGGTGCATTCTACTAACCTACTCATGTGCATGACTAGTTTCCACGAATGATATGATATGCTCCTATATGCCTTGTTTTTGTGATGTCCAAATGTACTCTATCGACATAAGAATGACATGATGGATAGAGGAATGGTTGTGAAAGAATGACTTAGGAATTTTTCTTGATATCGTTACTCTGCATAGTTTGAATAATGAGGATTGTATGGATGGGTGTATGGATATAGGACGGATGCTTTGCTTTTAGATTGCTTTATTTCATCATTGGGCATTTTGTTTTTGGTACTTTTCTGAAATGTTGTAAGTGAATACAAGCATCGAGGTATAATTGAACCGAGATGACCTGAGTATCGCTTACATGGATTGTGATTTAGCAAGTTAATACAAGCATCTAGTCAAAATTGAATCTAGATGACCTGAGTACCTCTTGCGTTTCAACAAGCAAGGATTGCCCCCGTTCATGTTAGACCTTTGATGTCCTCGATGATCTTTTTGCCGATCACGTCCTAAGACAAGGCTTCACATTACTAAAGTTTAATCCCCAAATAGCAAACAAAGAAAGTAATCATGCCCCCATCATAGCATCTCTAGCTTTTGGCATCCTTGAGTAGCATAGGAAGGTATGATAGAAAAAATCAAGACTCTGTAACTTAACCCTAGGTTCCGATCTACAAAAGCACATTTGCGTTGATATGTGTTTATTTCTTGCCTTAATTTTGCATAAAATCATTTAGAAGACCTTGGGTATTTGCTTTGCATTGGATAGGTTAAGATGCTCATTGTCGGGATGTCTGCTTGAAGTGCGGGTGTTTGCTTGCATTTGCTTACCTGATGAGAAGGTTGCACTATCCTTATTGAGAAGACGGACCCTAAGGGACTGACCTAGTGCCTCGGGGGCTCATTGTTAAATGGCCTTGCCTACGTGACGACGCAGAGGCAATGTAGTTCGGGGTAAACCCTAATGGACCTTGGATGGACTAGAAGAAAGACGACAAGAATGAAGACAAGAAAGGAGACGAATGGGACCTTGGGAGAGATGGAAGCCTTGGGGGCGCATTAGAATAATGGTCTTGCCTACGTGACGGCGCAGAGGCAACGTAGTTCACGGATTCGGACCACAGACACTGACGAGAGACACTACACTAGGCTTACATTGAGGAGACGGTATGGGACAAAACCTTGGTTGACAAGGCCACAAGGTGAGTATCAAGCCATGATAGGTAACTGTCAAGCGTTTATTGTGGGATGGATATGGGTCGAATGAGGAAAATAGAGGGAGAATGGGCTCAAGGTGATTGGATTCCCAAAGATGGAGAATGCGGTTTGTCACAAGTAATGCCTGTTTACCAGGTTTTCATCACTTGCTTTTATTTGCACGAGAAGCTAGAAAGTAACATGACGCCTGATTGCCAGGTTTTCCCCATGATACCTATCCAAGGCGCCTGTTTGCCAGGTTTTCACCAAAGGACGATTTTTTTGTATGCTTGCTACTTTTTTTCCGATTTTTTTGTATTTTCTCTTTGTAACTTTTTCTTGATTTTTTTGATTTTTTGATTTTTTGACTTTTTGACTTTATTGTACCCCCTTGCACTGGGGTTCTCTTAGGTATAGAACCGGCGAAGGTGCATGCTGTTGATTGGATCATCAAACAACTCACCTTCTGATGTGGCCAACTGATATGCCCCCGATCCGTAAGCTGCTACAATTACATAGGGTCCAAGCCAGTTAGGCTCGAACTTGCCTTTCTTTTCTCTATCCTGCTGATTGCGAGGGTTCTCTCTTAGGACGAGGTCCCCAACCTTGAAGCATCTTGGTCTAACCTTGTGGTTGTAGCTTCTTGACATCATCTGTTGATAGGCTTTGAGATGGTCAAAAGCTTTCTGGCGCCTTTCCTCTAGCAGTTCTAGCTCTTGTAGTCTGGAGACTCTGTACTCTTCGTATGATATGAAACCTTTCAACGACACCCGAAGGGATGGGAGTTCGACCTCAATGGGAAGGATGGCTTCGGAACCATAGACGAGGGCGTAGGGTGTAGCACCTGTGGGAGTGCGTATGCTGGTTCGATAGGCCCACAGAGCGGGATTGAGTTGGACGTGCCAATCGCGACCAGCTTCATTGACAGTCTTCTTTAGGATTCTCAGAATGGTTTTGTTCGATGCCTCAGCTTGGCCGTTACCTTGGGGGTAATATGGAGTGGAGAAGCGGTGTTGGATCTTGAAATGTTCACAAAGTTCCTGGACATCCTGATTTTTGAAGGGTCTCCCGTTATCCGTTATGATGGATGAAGGGATGCCATATCGTTAGATAATGTAATTCAGAATGAAAGAGGAAATTTGCTTTCCTGTGACGGTTGATAAGGGAACGGCTTCAATCCACTTTGTAAAGTATTCAGTGGTGGTTATGATGAATTTATGGCCGTTGGAAGAGGGCGGATGAATCTTTCCCACGAGGTCAAGTCCCCACTGGCAAAAGGGCCAAGGTGTTGTTAGAGGTCTCAACTCCTGAGCAGGTGCATGAATCAGGTTCCCATGTATCTGGCACTGTTTGCACTTTTTGACGAACTGATATGAATCCATTTCCATATTGGGCCAGTAATAACCCAAACGCATGAGTTTCTTAGCTAAGGAAGGACCGCTGGAGTGTGTTCCGCAGATCCCTTCGTGCACGTCTCGCAAGGCAGTTATAGATTCTTCTTGTTCTAGACAACGGAGTAAAGTACCATCCAGACCATGTCGGTAAAGGGTATTGGCGATAATGGTGTAACGGGAGGCTTGTCGGATGAAAGTTCGTTTTTGGTTGGAAGAGAGGTCCAAAGGAAGGATATTGTCCTTGAGGTAAGTGTAGGTCTTACCGTACCAAGGCGAATCAGATCCTACTAGGTGGCAAATGGAATGGGTCTCAAGGAGATCATAAGCCGGTTGTCGAATTGTTTCTACTAAGAACTCATACCGTGACTCATGTTCAGGTATCTCAAGAAGAGAGGCTATGGTCGCCATTGCATCTGCTGCTTTGTTCTCTATCCTGGGTATTTGCTCAAATGAGATGGTCCCAAAATGTTCTTTGAGCTCGTCGACCATTCGCTTGTATGGGATGAGCTTCTCATCTTTGGTCTGATACTCGTCGTTGACCTGGTTTATGACAAGCTGAGAATCACCGTAGACACATAGTGCTTGGATTTTCCACTCAGTGGCCATCTTGAGACCAATTACCAAAGCCTCATACTCCGCTATATTGTTAGTGCATGGAAATAACAACCTGTAGGACTTTGGAATTGTGTCGCCTTGGGCAGTGATGAATAAGATACCTGCCCCTGATCCATGGTTGGTGTAAGACCCGTCGAAGTAGAGTTTCCAAGGAGATGTTGACAGAGTGAATAAAGATTCATCGGGGAACTCAAACTGCATTGGTGAAGTGTCTTGTAATGGTGCCTCAGCTAGTTGGTCAGCGATGATTTGCCCCTTGATGGCTTTTCTGTCCACATACTCTATATCATATTCGCTAAGAAGCATAACCCATTTGGCTAGTCGACCTGTGAGAGCTACTTTGCTAAGAAGATATTTTAGTGGGTCGATCTTGGCAATGAGTTTGACAGGATGTGCCAACATGTAGTGTCGGAGTTTTTGTGAGGCAAAAACCACCGCAAGGCATGAACGTTCCACCTGTGAGTACTGCAACTCGTAGCCCACTAAGGTTCGACTAATGTAGTACACAGCTCTTTCCTTGTTCTCATAGTCTTGCTGCGCTAGGAGAGCCCCAAGAGTAGTAGATGTAGCAGATATGTAGAGAATCAAAGGCTTTCCTTGGATCGGAGGCATGAGTATAGGAGGATTCATGAGGTACTCCTTGAGCTTGTTGAATGCCTCTTCGCACTGCTCATCCCATTTAAATGGAACGTTCTTATGTAGGAGATGGCTGAAAGGATGGCACTTGTCTGCCAGCTGTGAGATGAACCTACGGATGGCCTGTAGCTTGCCCTGTAAGGATCTCAACTGTGTTAGAGTTTTGAGCGGAGGCATGTCCATGATTGCTTTGACCTTGGCCGGGTCTACCTCTATGCCGTTTGCTGACACGATGAAGCCTAGCAGCTTGCCCGATGTTACCCCAAACACACATTTCTTAGGGTTCAATTTTACTTGGAATTGGTCCAGCCGTTGGAAGACTTTCTCTAATGTGTCCAGGTGTGAGTCCCTGGTGAGTGATTTTGCCAAGATGTCGTCAACATAATCTTCCATGGTCACATGCATCATGTCGTGAAATATAGTTGTCATGGCCCGCTGATATGTAGCACCTGCGTTTTTCAGCCCAAATGGCATGACATTCCAGCAAAAGGTACCCCATGGACAAGTGAAAGCGGTTTTGTGCTGATCCTCTGGTGCTATTTTGATCTGGTTGTACCCTGAGAATCCATCCATAAGTGACAGCATTGTATGTCCTGCCGTGAGGTCGACTATGATATCGATGTTAGGCAAGGGAAAGTCATCTTTTCGGCATGCTTTGTTTAAATCTCTAAAATCGTTGCATAGTCGGACCCTGCCATCTGGTTTAGACACTGGCACGATGTTTGATATCCATTAGGGGTAATCAATGGCCCTGATGAACCCCACGTCTAACAATTTCTTGAGTTCTTCCTTGACCAGTAAGGCTATATGGGGATGCATCTTTCTTAGTTTTTGCTTTACGGGCTTCACCCCTGGATCCAATGGCAAGTGATGTAGAATCAGGTTTGGGTCCAAACCTGGCATGTCGGCATATGACCAAGCAAAGCTGCCTCTCTTCTTCTTAAAGAATGGTACAAACTTGGTTTTCTCAGGCGGCGTGAGAGATTTTGCAAAGTGGATAATCTGAGGCTGCTCGTCCGTTCCAATGTTCACTGGCTCTGTTGGCTCTACCACGATCTATGACCTTTCTTGATACATGTCACTTGGGAGGGTGTCAAGAAATCCATCGTCAGGTGCCACAGTTGGGTTTTCACCTTCAGATACGTCCTTTCTTTTTACTATTTTATGATCTGACACTGCCGCATGGCGGTTTTCACCGTCAGATCCCTTTTTGATCTTTACATTTTTGCGACTAGAAGGCTTGGCACCCTCCCCGAAGTAAGCTACAGTATTGAGTTCGATAGTGAAACCGGCTTTATGATCTCCTTTTGGTAAATGATCTCTAAGTCCCATATAGTCAATGTAGGCATCATCGTTCTGGAACATATCTAATTGAGGGGTCCCTTGCAGGTCCCAGTCAATAAGCTCAGGGTGTAAGAGGGGAAGGGAGTCGGATGAAAGACCTGATTCATTGATAGTGTGGATGGAAATATTAGGAGCACAGGTGGGGGTAGTGTTCTGGGTGGTACTTTCTTCCAGGTTGTTTATCGCAATGGAATCTATACTTTCCTCAAAAGTCATAACCTCAGGGAGGGGCAAATCAGACTCCAGTGGTCTGTCCCGTTGCGTTTGTCTCTCATGATATGGGCTAAGAGTTTGGATGGTGTCAACCTCCTTGTCATCGTAGGAGTGTTCTGTTAGCTCGTCCCATTCATACTGATTGGAATCATCCGAATCTGCGTCACTATCCTCTTGAATTGTCTCCACTAGGCAGGCATTTTCTTTGGCTTTGCCCTTGCCTTTGTATCCCAAGCCAGTGGTGTTTCTAGCCGAAGAGGAGGAAGAAGGTTGTATAGGTTCGATGATCCCTTCTTTTCTGAGGCCGATAGGGCCTTGTCCTTCATATCCCATCCTATGCAAGATGGTTTCACCCCGTCCATAGAGTTCTGTAGGGAGTCTAGGTGGCTCTTGGGGTGTGTTTTCTTCTTCGACATAAAGCCATTGCAAGAGATCTCGCTCCTCTGATTCATCGGGTCCCCCATTTTACAAAGGGGTTTGCGGGAGTGATAGGAGGAGCAGAGGGCTTTGGAAAATGCCTGGGTTGATGCTTGGGCTGGCCAAAGGAGCGAGGAGACAAGGGCATTTTTGCAAGGTTGAGGCTGTGCTCAATCTGGTATTCCCCCACGCCATTTTCTTTTATGGTGATTTTCATTGGTTTGGGCCGGGAGGAGGAAGCTTCGGCAGTATGGTCTTGTGGCGGAGTAGGGGAGATATGGGCTCAATTGTTGGGTATGACACATTCCGGTTTTGCTTGGAAAGAGTTGTAATGCTGGTAGGGGTCGGGGTCGCCGTGTATGGTGACTTGCTTGCCATCGTGTGGGAACTTTATGCATTGATGGTAGGTGGAGGGGACAGCTTTCATGGCGTGGATCCATGGTCTCCCTAGTAGAATATTGTAAGCAAGCTCCCGATCAAGGACTTGGCACACCACATCTTTAATTACCGGTCCCACTTGAATGGGTAGGACAACCGTGCCCTTTGTGGTTCGTTCCTCCTCGTCATAGGCTTTGATAGTAATTTTTCGTCTTGGATCTACCGCTTGTTCAGAGAACCCCAATGCAAGGACTAGCTTCAAAGTGCAAATATTCAAACCGGCACCCCCATCAATGAGAACCCTCTTGATGCGGTGCCTGTGTACGAATGCGACAATGTGTAGGGGAGTGTTGTGGGGTTGAGACATGGAAAGGTCATCTTGTTCGGTAAACGAGATGGAAGTGGAGGATGTCAAATTACCCACCATGGTTTGAAACTTTTCTTGGGCTAGGTTAGTGGGGACAGTAGTTTCCACTAAGGCTTTCTCAAGAATCTCCTTATGAGAAGGAGATAGACGCAAGAGCTCCAATATAGAAATGTGAGCTGGAGTCTTTTGCAATTGGTCGATGACATTATATGGGCGGGAGTTAGACGGAGATGGCGACGACCTTGGAGGAGTGGTGTGGATCGCGACTCTACCACTGCAGGTAATTATACTACAACCAGTTCCGTTAGGTCCTGGTTGTTGGTTGGGGGATATGACGTTGACTTGCGGAACATGCTCAGAAATGCAGTTAATGGTGTACTCAAAGGGAACGCTTGCATAGTTAGCATTACTCGACCCACTGTTCTAGTTTGGCCTGTTGTGATTGTTGTCATTATTGTTATGGCTATTGGAGTTGTTGCCATTGTGACCATTGTTGTGGTTGTAACCATTGTTGTTGTGGCCGCTGTTGTGATTGTTGTTATACGGCCGGTTGTGGTTTAGGAGAGGATCTCGGTAGGCCACATGAGATTCATTGGAGGTATGCTGTTGTGTTCCTCCCTGATTCTGATCCAGTATATCCTGTATGACGTTCTTAAGACGGATGCAATTATTGGTTGTGTGCCCCCTTCCTCGATGATACTCGCAATAGTCTGTGTCCTTCCAGTAGGGAGGTTTGACTATAGGCTCATAGTCACTTGTTGGCGGTAGAGAAATTTCATTGTTAGCCAACAACTTCCTGAGAGCAGACTCTTGAGATTCTCCTAACGGCGTGAATTTTCTCCTTGGATTTGAATTGAACCAAGGTCTAGATTCCCGAGGGGGTGGCTTGTTGAGTGCACCGTTATTTGCTTCTTCCTTAAGAGTGAATATGGGTTGTTGTTTAGGGGCTGCCGCCTTGGCATCCACTACTCCATCGTTGACCACATTCTTGTTCTTGGTCCAAAACTTTGACTTGTCAGTTGTGTAATTGGAAGGAGGTGTGTCCTTGTAGAGCTTGAGAGTTCCTTTAGCGATCATAGCTTTCTCAATGAATAGCCCCATTTCAATGACTTTGGTGAATGAGGTAGGGCATTGTATCTGAATCTGATAGCTAAGATCGGGATTCAAATTGTGGACAAACATTTCCAATAGTTGTTTCTCAGGAATGTCGTAAGAACACTTACTAGCTAGCTGTCTCCATCGTTGTAAGAAGGTGGCGAAAGACTCACCACCCTTTTGTTTGGTGTTGCATAGGTCTAGCATAGATACTTCGTGTTCTATGTTGTAAGAGAAGTGCGTTATGAATTTATTGACAAGTTCATCAAAAGTTTTGATTCCTGATGGAAGACGCGAGAACCACTCCATAGCTTGACCCCCTAAAGATCTTGGGAATAGTCTCATTAAGTAGGTCTCGTTGTGAGCTACTTCTAAACATGCTGTAGTGAATTCCCGGATATGATCTCTAGGGTCCCCCTTCCCTTTGTATTTGTCAAATTTCGGGATTCCGAACTGAAAGGGGAATGGTTTCATGACCAAACTTCTGTCAAAGGGGTATGGTGCTATATCTTCCAAGGAGTAGTTCTTGGAACTGGTGCCGATCTTAAGGTTGGAGATTTCCAGCTTTAGACTCTCAATTTGTTGTCTCACATCCGCCATAGGAGCATTTTGATCTATGTGTTGTTTTCCTCTCTCATTGGCCTGGGGGACCGTGTCATTTGTGCCTCTCTCATGTGCATTTGGGACTGTGTCATTGTGTCCCTCTCACGTTCATTGTCTGCATTTTCCATGATGGAGCTAATGTCAAAGTCTGCGGGGAGTTTGATTCCGAGACTAGCAAGATGATGGAAATATTTGGTGGGGTCCTCAAGGAGCACTTTCTCCACTAGGCGTTGGAATTTGCTATCTTGCATGTGTGCCACTAATTCCTCACGAGAAATTTCTTCATCATCATCGCGTGGTGGGGCGATGTGATCGGAAGAGTCGGCCATTTCAGTTAGCTTGTTGTACTGGGATCGAGTAAGAACCATGCAAGGTGGGGTGGGACGAAATGGACTAGGATTAGAAATTTTGGCAAGGTGTCGACTAAGACTGTAATGAATGGGATATCGAGGACAAGACTTGGACAAAGGGTTCTCTCGCTCAATGACTTCAGGTAAGACGGTTGACACAAGACTTTAGCCACTAGCAAGGGTAGTCGATACCAGTCTCACTGTGTAGGGCTTAGTCGTTCAACAAGACTACTAGCAAAAGGTACTGTGACCTACTAGGCTTACGTGAATTCACGAATGAAACGAAGAAGGACCTATGTCGACTCGGTATGAGACAGAATGACGTTGGGGCAAGAGTGACTAGGACAGAAGGTGACTGGGACGACCGTCGAGAGAGAGAGAAATGGGTGAAATGGATGAAGATTGACTGCAAGGTTGATTCTGACCTTGGAAAATGAAACTAGGCTGAAATGGGTACTCTGAACAGCTGGCGAAAATTTCTCAAAAATAGGGCAGATGCTCACTGTCACACATGCGCAGAAACAAATGCGCAGCAAGAATGGGCAAATGCACCGTAAGTCGCTGTATATGCGCCGCTCTGGTGAAGTATGTATGCGTAGCAACAGTGTGCAAATGCGCAGCAGAAAAGTATATGCGCAGCAGGTCGGCGTATATGCACAGCAAGTCGCTGTAAAAGGCGCAGCAGAACAGTGTATATGCACAGCAGAAAGGTATAAAAGCGCCGTAAGTCAGACAAAAGCGCAGCAAGTCGCTGTATATGCGCGGCAGGAAAGGGTATATGAGCAGTTCTGGTATTTTTTTGCAAATTTTTGGGATTTTTCTCTGTTTTTGGTATTCTTTGGCTGGAAAAGGTCTTCCTGATCTGATATTATAAATTAATTTAGCAAGAAAACACAGCAAGCACAAAGAGTATTTTGTAGTTTTCCATTTTTTTTGTAGTTTTTCGACTCTATTTTGGACAAAAGCAAGCACAAAATCCTAGGCGAGAAATGGATTATAAGGGATTTGGGCCACTAAAACAAGAGGTAGTTAATTCGGGCAACCGTTCAAGTGGTTACACGTGCGGCAGCGCTACTCTCCGTTATGGAGTCTCCCAGCCTCACAGGGTTGCGCCTGAGAGGGTTTTGGGGGAGGTTGGCTGTCGGTGTAACATAACAGCACTCGTTGCAGGAGGTTTTCACCTCAAGCACAATTTATTTTAAGTGGCTCGGTAGGGCTTGGCGTTAGCCTGTTACCACTCAGGGTCGTTCCCGCTTGGACAAGCGTGCATCCAAGGGCAGGCCCCTCCTAAAGGTTAAACAAGTAGAATGACAAGTCTGGCACTCTGATCACCCAGAAGAGGGGAGAGCATAAGCCTATTGTCATTCGCAGGCACAGAATACACTGATTAATCCACCCTAGTTAAAAAGATAAAAACTAAATGGGCTAGGCTACTCAAACAAAACTTTGAAGTGATTTCAACAATATTGCAGTGGTTCGATTTTAAATCCCAGAAAGCAGTTGTGAGTTCAATTTTAAATCCATGTTGCACGAGATTTGTTAACTTTGAAATTCAGGTCTCACGATATAGCAATGGTTCATTTTAACTTCAGAAAGCAGTTGTGAGTTCAATTTTAAGTCCACGTTGCACGAGATTGTTAACTTTGAAATTCAGGTCTCACGATATAGCAATGGTTCATTTTAACTGCAAGATCAGTGATGAGTTCAATTTTAAATCTTAGATAGCAATAACTTGGAAGTTTGTTTGCAATGCAAGCATGAAATAAACCAGTTATTTCCTCCCTAATTAAGACTAGATGAAGATTTGTAATGAACAACCATTTTACTCTTTCCCAAAAAATGAAATGTGAGCTAGTTAGATGCAACTACATGTAGCTAAACCCGAGCCTATCCTGCAAAACCGCTCCAGCAAACACCTACAAAAGGGTTAGCGTTAGCAAAATACTCTAGAAAAGTACTAAAACCTGAGCCAGTTACAAATGCGCAGCTTCAGTGATCAGATGCGCAGAAGTGATCAACAGAAGCGCAGCATTAACGAATGCGCCGTAGTTTTGAACGTATGCGCCGTTAAAATGAATAAATACGCAGTATTAATGTATGCGCAGCAACAGTCGTCAGAAGCGCCGTAACAGTCAACAGATGCGCCGTTATATCAAATGCGCAGCAACAGTCTATGGAAGCGCAGTAACAGTCAACAAATGCGCAGTTTTAACAAAAGCACCGTAACAGTCTTCAAAAGCGCCGCAAGAATACACAGATGTGCAGGATTTTCAAAAGCGTCGTAACAGTCTTCAAAAGCGCCGTAAAAATGAACAGATGCGCTGAAAGAATCTGTGCGTGACTCTGCGGGACCTGTACGGAACCTACCTTCAAAAAAGCTCAAAAATGGTGAAATAAAGGGGCAACGGCCCCACGGTGGGCGCCAAAAATGTGAGGGTAAAATAGTGATCAATCAAATGAATAACAAATGACCCAAACATCAACAGAATAGTGAAACAAAGAAGATTCAAGTAAACAAAGCAATGAACAAACACAGCAAACCTCTTCCGTTTCGAAACTTCTGTTGTTCGCCTATCACGAATCGTCCTTTCGCAGATGAGATGAGCCCTCAAAGAGTGCAATCTTTTAAAAGCTGTTGGAGGAAGTCGATGGTGAACGGCTATAGTGTGATGTGCAATGAAGGTGAGCTCCAATACAACAATGGTGATCTCAAGCTTGTAGATGACAAGTGGGTGCCAAAGGTGCGCTGGTGATATTTCTGCAGAGTAACGATGTCAAAAGCCTGGATGATTAGAATGGAAGGATGAAGCTTCATTTATAGGCTTGGAAGAATGGGAATCAATGGTTGAGAGGAGATATGAAGATCAATGGCTGAGGATGGTTGAGGAATGTGCAACCAGTGGAAATGTGACAAGTGTCCCAGCTCCATCATGAAAGGTGGGATGTGACAAAACTAATTGGAGAGTTAACTCCATTGACTGGTCTGTTAACAGAATTGATTGATCAGTTAGAAGAGTGGATTGTGGAACTGACTGGGTTGATTGAGGATTTGACTCATCTGACAGGTTAGTTAACAGATTTGATTGATTGGTTAACTAACCTCTGATTGGAGAAGAAATAGGCCATGTGGGTGAGGGAAAATAAGATAATTAACTATTAAATATATTTAATTACATGTGCAACCTGATGAGGTGGACAAGGTGAGGTGGAATTTTGAATTTAGAACTTTAGGATAGAGGAATTAGGCTTAATTAAATAATTTATGATTATTTAATTGTGAAGGACAAATAGAAGAATTTTAATTAAATAAATAGAATTTATTTAATTATGGGATAGTGAATTGATAAAATAAATTTGGAATATTTATTTAATTAATAGAAGAATGGAATAAATATTTAGAATATTTATTTAGGATTATTTGTGTCATTTTTAGGCGTATACAACAACAAATACATATGCAGAGATCACCTCTAAAACATCAAGCTCTCTCTATCTGCACTCTATGTGAACAAGCATGTAACCATACATCCCATGGCATGCTTCAAACCCTCACATAGCCAACCTGCAAGAAAAGCTTCAAGCCCAACCAACAAGCCAAATAGCCAAATAACTCACTCTCTACAACTACCCATGTGTTTTCTTTTATAGACATAAGCTCACAAAAATACAATATGTGGTATTGTAATACGATTCTACCCAAAACCATGTGTCTACAAAACCATTGACCCCACATTTGATTATTGGTACTAAGTTTTCCCAACTAATCAAATAATTACAAATAAAGTAATTAACCCAATGCTACATACAACAATTACAAGTGGCGCCAAATAAATATTTAATGTGGATAGACACATCACATGATGCACCAAAAATAAATATTTATTTTACATAATAAAATAATACCAATGTTATGCAAGGTGTACAACACACCTACTCCAACAATTTCCAACATTGTTTCCTAATGGTAGATGTGATTGGCTGGAACCATGTATAAGAAGTGTACATCTACATGAATTTGTTAAACATTTATTTTGATACAAGGATCACCGATTTGGTCGACACCCAAAATTTAGATATTATATGATGAACATGATCATGAGACATCATGCTCAAAATTCATCTGTAGTGTTTGTGAAAAAAAGTCTTCAAGATATGATAATCACCATCAACAAGCTATGTGAACACGTGGAAAATATCCCCCACTTCCATCTAGCCAATCATTTGATATAGTTTGGAACAACCTTAAGGGTGCAAGGTCCTATTGGGAAAAATATCATGTTGAATTAACTCACTTGCTTCATCAAATTGGATCACCCATAATATTCTTCACATTGAGTGCAACAGATATGTACTTGCTTGATCTACATGCACTAATTCCATGAACACAACCAAAAGATCCACAAGAAGCCCAAAAATAGCAAAAACAAAATATTATTGATTATCCTCATAGAGTGACACACTACATGCACATACAACATACATTTTTCTAAAAAGAGATACTACAAAAAGAAATGAAAGTTCAAGATTGTTGGTCTAGATATGAATAACAACATAGAGGTTCACCACATGTGCATGGATTCTTATGGTTTGATGGAGCACCAAATATGGACAACCTTGATTGGAGAAATGATCAAGAATTTAAAAAAATATAGAGAAATACTTCCATTCTATTATTTATGCATGGAATCCTCGAGAAGATCCAGATCAACAAAATATACATGTATGTCATCAATTCTTCCAAATTCTATATTTTATATGAAATTTTCTTGTTTGAATGTAACTAATAAACTCATATTTTTAAATAATAGGCATTACAAAAAAAAAATCAACATCCATGTCTTCGAAATACAAGCCAACTTAGACAAGTACATTTAAAACATGACTATGAAGAGATCCTCAAATGTGTAGAATGACAAATAATGTGTAGAGAGGGTGCATGCCTACATAAGAAAAGGGGATGAATGGTTTGTAGGTAATATATTTAATCATTCAAATTATTCTATACAAATTCAATATAATATGCACGTACTAATAACTAGTATAAAAACTATTATCGAGTTTATAGGTATAATGCTCCCTAGCCATTGAATCTTGATGGATCAAAATTATATGAAGACTCAGAGATAGTTGAAAAAAAAGTTTGAGCCTGCAAGAAATGATGATTGAGTAAATACACACAACCACTACATATTACAACTGTGGAGAGAAAATTTAGATCAAGACAATTAGTTCTTTCTAAACATGTTGTAATCAAGTACATTGCCAAGTATGCAACCAAAGCAGAGAAGAGTTCAAAAACTTATCATCAAATATTGATGTGTCTTGCAAACAATGAGAATCCTGATGGGATAGCTACAAGAGCATATAGGAATATTTTAACTGAGACAATTATAGAAAGAGACATTGGGGCATAAGAAACATGTCACATTTTATTGGAACTTCTGTTAGTAGAGAGCAGAAGAAAATAAATGTCAATCTAAATGTTTCACATGATGTGTAGCTAAAAATGATGAAATTGACAATGAAGAACATACAAAATCTTTCATTGATGGATATAAGGATAAGCCTTTTTCCATGGAAAGTATTTCACTTATTGACCTAGCTAAATCATGGACATGTAATCCAAGGTGAAAAAGAGATAATAAATGGGAGGCAAGATGTAGTGTAGCTATTGTAAGAGTATTCCCAAGGTTTGTATCCATCTCTACATGTGAAGTAGATAAATGGGTTGGCCTTTGTTGGTCTAAGTTATTATTGTATAAGCCATTTCATGATATAGAAATAGATATTGGACTACATAATGATGCAATAGTATCAAACTAGGAGTCATTCAATTATAATCCTTGGCATGTAGAATGAACAACTACTCCCAAAAATGTTGGAAATAATAATGATTTTGAAATTGAAGATAATCAATTTGTTCAACAAAATATGATAGAGCATGAGTGGGAAATCATATCTAAGCTACAACATGGCCAATTTATAGAAGTGACTAAAATAGAAATGTTGGAAAGAAGAGATATTGATAGACAAACACCATGCTCTAATGAATATAGAAGTGAAGATTTCACAAATAAAGTAATAAAATTCATAAGCACCATGAAAGATAATGGATTTCTGATAGATGATGATATACCACATAATATGAATTATAGAACCTTGGGTGTTAAATAAAAAAAAACACTTGATATTATTATGACACATTATAATTAGGGCCAAAATACATTGCCATTATGCATGATTATTCAAGGAATAGTGGGAACAGGAAAATCATATCTAATTGGTGCCATTCATAAAGCTCTTGAAGATGCAACATCCCCATGGTGTTCTCCACTTCTATTACTAGAACGAACTAGAGTTGCAACATTCAATATTGGAGCCTCAACAATCCATTCACAACTCTGAATTCTAATCTCAGATTTTGCTCCATTAGAAGGAGCAAGACTTATGTAATGTCCCCTTCTAGCAAGCCAAAATTTTCGCACCCTTGCAAACAATTTCAACTTACCAAAAGAGAACATTAGTATTCCATTTCTCATTTCCTTCTAATCTTGATGATAATCATAAACATAACCATATACTATTTGCCATTTCATAAATTCATTTTTCCATACATCATGATTCTCCTCGGGTGAGATAATCCTTAGGCCTCTCATTAACCTCACCTTCCACTTTGTGAGAGAAGATTCGTTAGGTAGGTGATGTCATCTCAATCCTATGGGTCCATTAATATTATTCCTTAGTTTGTCAACCAATGCCCATAATTCCTTAGTTCGTCAACTAAGGCCTATAATTCCTTAGTTCGTCAACTAAGGCCCATTCCTTCGATACTTAAATCGAAGGTCCATAGTAATATCCTTGATTTGTCAATCAAGGCCCATAATATCCTTGATTCGTCAATTAAGGCCCATTCCCATGGAATGATCAATACCTACCATAACTATCTACCCCACCTTCTTAGTGTTAGGTGGTTAATTAGGAAGTCTCATATCTACCCTTAGGAATTCATGCCTTTATTAATCTTTAGGTTTTACCCTAAAGCCTTCATTAATCTTTAGGTTTTATCCTAGAGCCTTCTCCCTAGGTTTTACCCTAAGGCCTTAATTAATCTTCATCTATACATATACATACTTGTTATCTCTCATACGTCATTTATTAACAACTTATGAATTCAAATCATACAAGATACATATTTAAAATATAAATTTCAGACATAAATGTATATATCACATTATCAATTTCTACTTAATAACCTTATTATTTATATCTTTCAAGTTATAAATTGAACAAGTAATTATAAATTCTTACAAATCATATATTGAATAAGTAAATATAAATACTTACTTACCTGCTTTACCTGGGATTCCTTACCTATGCTGCGGTAATATAGTCTTTATTGTATTGCTGTTATAAAATACAGATCTAAATATATGTATTTATCCCATACTCTTTTTATATTTTCTCCCCATGATCCTTTTCCTTGGCCGCCCTCGTGTCTTCCTTGTGATATTTTCTTGCTGTGTCTTTGATGAATTCAAATGATGTTTCTTCTTTATTACCTTTATTGAATTCATAGCTGTTTATTTATTTCTTTTTATTACTTCATTCTTTCGATGATGATTTCCTTCTATCTCACAACCTTTATTTATTTCCCTTTCAAGGGATATGTTCGAAGAGGTATGTCTCTTATTATTTTTATTACTTTTTATTAATTCCCTTTTGTGGTAAAACTAGTTCTAACCATACGTAACTCCCTTATCATAAGAGGATAGGTTAAAAGATGTTTATTATTATTTATTTACCTTATTTGTATTTATATTATATCATTATAATAAATGATATATTATTTATATTATATTACAATATAAGATAATAATAATAATAATAATATTTGTATTTATATTATTAGATATATTTATAATATATTATTTATTAATGTGTTGCACTTATAAATATCTTCCTTCTACCTCCCTTTAATCTTTTTGAAGTACATTATTTATATAATATATATAGTATAAATAAATACTTTTGTTATTAAGTACGGGAGCCATTTTATTTTATTTTATTTCCAAGCATATAATATGGTGGGATAATGCTTGTCTTATTAGACTTTTATTTTTATATGATTTTATTTTGAATTTAACCTTTTGTTTAACCGTATTACTTTGTCTTATTCCAAATTACTTTACTTTCTAACTTTAATAGGTAAGACTCTTCATAATATTTATTTTTATATATAATAATATATCTTATTAATTACTCACATAAATATTATATTAAAATATTTATATTTATAATATATCTAGTTAATTTAAAATATAAATATATATATTTCATATATTTTATAATATTTAAATTATATTAAATTAATAATATTATTTATTAAATAATACATATTAATAATATATTTTAAATAAATATATTATATATTTAGTTTATATAAGGCTAACTTATTATTTAAATAAACAATTCAATTATAAATCATTATAGGGACATGACAACCCTCCCCACTCAAGATTGCTTGTCCTCAAGCAATTATAATTAGCTATCCCAAAGTAATATTTAATAACATTATATTTTATTAGGTTTCCTTATATAAAATAAGGTTTCATTCACCAATAATATAAAATAACCTCTAGAAAAATGTAATAAATTAATATAGCTAATAAACTATAGTGCTATAAATAATATAGGGGCCTAAAATAATAATTTATAAATTTGGATTTACCCTTTTAAATTTTCAGCACTAAATTTGCATAAAGGCATTTCTATTTATTTAATTATCAAAAATGTTTTAATGACTACTAATATTATTTTAATGCCATGATTAACCAATAGCATCAAATGAACAATCCAAACCAAATAACCAAATGTCAAACATACCTGACACAACCAAAGTGAAAACGGAGGGGCACTACAACTTACACGTTTTTAAGAAGAGATTCAGCACAACAAATACATTTTGATTGATGAAATGAGCTTCATTGGACAAAATATGCTACAAAACATAGACATTCGACTTCATCAAGCATTTCCATAAAATGCAAACATGAGTTTTGGAGGTATATCTATCATTTTAACTTAAATGATAAATACTTATTATTATTATTTTTATATTTCATTACTATAAAGTTTTTGCATTAATACTACTCACTCATCAAAACCATGGTTTTCAAATGTTTTGTAGGTATCTCTATGATTTTGGTTGGAAATTTGGGGACGGTTTGCTTCCTATCAATGATAAACCACCATATGATAGTAATGGATGTGCTAAACTATTGTGGGAAGAATTCATTGTCATTGTTACTTTGGATAAGATATTTGGACACAAAGATACCAATGACCAACAAAGATTTCACCAAATACTAACAAATCTAAGAGATGCAAATCCAACTATTGATGACTAGAAATTACTAATGACAAGAAACAATGTTGGCATAGACTCAACAACTAATGAAGAATTTGACAATAGTATTCATATGTTTGTAACAAATGATTGTGTGCATAGTCATAATATGAAGAACTTATATTCATTAACAAAACATATTGCACGTAGCATTACAACAAAAGTAGGTCTAGTGTCAATGCACCAGAAGGAAGTCAAAATGATGAACTTTAGATGTTGAGTTACTAATTGCTAAGGATGCAAGGGTCGTATTAACTTCCAATCTCTGGATAGAAACAGGTCTTGTAAATGGAGCTCTAGGCTATGTTCAAAATATAATATACAAATATAAAAGTGCAACTCTAGAACCATCAACATATGTCATGGTTGAGTTTGTCAGTTATCCAAGGATACCATTTAAAAATGAAAGTCTGTACAATTCCAATTACACCAATACAAATGGGCGCGCACAATCCAAATATCATTATGACTCATTTAGGTGTTGACAATACACAAATCACAAGGTTTAACTCTTTCAAAAGCCACTATTGACATAGGACATTGAAAAAAAAAGAATATGATTGACATTTGTAGCTATATCACATGTAAAGTCGTTGCAAGCTCTACGAATAATGCCACCCATTTACATATGACCGCAATGAAAAGATGAAAAAGGGGGAAAACATCTAGCCAACTGAAAAGCTAAAGAACAAAGACAAAAATTATTAGAAGATAAATTGTGTGATGTGATTCTTTCAAATTTGTTTCAAACAATATGAAATTATGCAAAGATTCTCAATTTCTATCATCTCTATACCACTTTATCATGATTCTTTAAACATTATTTATGTCTCATTTTATCTTCTTTAATGTTATTGGTCTATTATTACTCAAATATAAATGATTAAATCGGTATAATAATTTGTTGTTAACATGTTACAATTGCAAATGCTACTAGCATATCTAAGATAAATCTATGTAAAAGACGAAGAGAGATATCATTCTCTAAGTGCATATTTTTAAATAAATTTGTGCTATATAAATGGAATAGATGCCTCAAGAAGGATATCAATTCAAGTAGATGATGCAAGTGTTATTATTCTAATGAAAGTAATAATGTCATAATATTCTTCTATAACTTCTAGATTTCTTAAAATAAACTAAAATTAATTCTTTAAATACAATTACAAATGGTCAAGTAGGATGTTTCCCACTTTAAATCAACAGACAATCATTTAGAAAAAGCTAAATCAATCCAAATTTTAATTTTAATTTAAAAAATCTTTTCAAAAATCTACAATTAACTTAATGTATAAATTTTTGAAAAAAAGATTTTTATAACATAAATATTATTATTTTTAATTTTAATTTTAAAAACTTTAATAAAATTAAGAAACAGATAATATTTACACTTCATTATATTTCTTTTTTTTTTTTAATGCCTCTGAGCGTAATGATTTTTGGTATGTTAATAAATTTTTAATTTTTCAAAATTTTATGATTTTTTAATTGAAATTAGTATAATAAAAATAATGTAATAGAAATAAAAAATAAAACTTTTTTTGAAATTATACATTAAGTTTACATTTAATTTAAGTGTTTACAGAGTTTCATTCCGGGTAAAAAATCTTCAACTCCAAACACTCGTTCCCAGTTCTTGTCCAAGTGCGGCAGTTGTGAAATGCTGCGCAAAATATTACGGGGGATCTGTAAATTTGAACAAAAAGCCCAGTTCACATAATGCAGCTGTGACAGGCTGCCAATGGTTTCAGGGAGCTTCTTTAAGCTGCTACACCTTTTCAAGTTTAAGTGTCGCAACTGTGACAAGTTGCCAATGTTTTCAGGGAGCTTCTTTAAGCTGCTACACCTTTTCAAGTTTAAGTGTTGCAACTGTGACAAGTTGCCAATGGTTTCAGGGAGCTGCGTTAAGGTGCTACACTTTCCAAGTTTAAGTGTTGCAACTGTGACAAGTTGCCAATGGTATCAGGGAGGCTATTTAAGGTATGACAATCTTTCAAGTATAAGCGTTGCAGCTCTGACAGGCTGCCAATGGTTTCAGGGAGCTCATTTAATATAAGAGTCTCATTTAATATAAGAGTCCCTCTCAAGTCCAAGTGCTGCAGTTGTCTGGCAAGTGAAAATAGAAAGGATATAGTAAGGCTGGAAACGCCCTTGCAGTATTGCAGTTGCATAGTCTTCAATTGTCAAATATTACTGATCACAATCTGGAGTGACGTAGCTCTATTGCTCTACGCATCTCACTAACAAATCTACAATTTTCCAGCCTTAACCATACCAAATTTGGAGGAAGCATGGTTTGTGGGTCTTCCATCATGCCTTCAACGGGCAGATTCTGCAAATGAAGATAGCGAAGACCAGGGCCGTACAGCATTTCTAGTGTTTGTGGGTCTTCCATCATGTCTCCATTGAGCCGAAGGCGAGAGAAATTATGTTGATGTTGTAGGATATGGTGCTTAATTGGGCAGCCTCCCATAGTCGGGTAACCCCTTTTTCTTTTTCAGCAATAGTTCGACCCATATCTCGCAAATGGTCATGCATACCAAAGACACCCTCATCAATCTTTATCAATAATTTCAATGAGAGATTAGTTAGAGCAGTGTCTACCATCTTGTACAAGGATTTACAGAATACCATGGGGCATGTTTTGTCTTCTCCAATAAAGAAGCAAGCAATGTCCAGGAATATTTCTTTTTCGTCATCACTAAGAGCCCTATAACTGATGTGAAGTCTTTCGTGAATTTCTGGGTTGCGAGTGATGTTCTCAAGAGCTTCTGTCCAGCAACCTGTCTCATTCTCTTTACCATACAAGAAAGATCCAATCACTTCCAGTGAAAGAGGATGCCCTTTACAAGCATCCACTATTCTTTTGGACAGATCTTTGTAACTGGGACTTGGAGATGCTGTGCGAAAAGCATGCAACTAAATAATCGGATACGTTCATTTATCTCCAATCCACTCATCTCGTGGATGCATTCGGATGAGACTCCAGCAACATGGAGAATATGTTTGTCTCTAGAAGTTAGAATAACTCTGCTGCCAGGAGGCAGCCAATCCCCAACTAAAGCATTCAATTGTACAACAGCATCCACATCATCCAAAATAAGCAGCACACGCTTTCCTCCCAAGCGATCCCTGAACAAAGATATACCCTCATCAACACTGTCCACTTCTTCACCATACTTGGATAAATTTTTGAGAACTTTTTGCTGCAATTTTGTAAGGCCTGTGGCCCCTGCAGCAGTGATGCGGACATCAAATACAAAAGAAGCAGCGTCAAAATCAGCATAAACTTGATTGTACAGCGCCTTGGCAACTGTAGTCTTGCCAATACACCAATACCCCATATTCCAACTTTAACCACCTCATCCACTGAACTCAGATTTAATTTCTGAGGAGAGCATTCTTGACGGTGTCCATTCCCACTGGATGCGTGGCAACATCTAACGGCACTCTGTCCAATGTCTTAATCAGGTCACTCACCACCCTCTTTACAAGCCGAGCTTCGAAGCTGCAATGGCCACAGTAGGTCAATAAAAATTGTCAAAAGTACCAGTTATTATCCTTCAAGAATTCCAAGAAATTAGAGAAAATTTGGAAAATTAGTAGATATATAATTATACATCACGTAAGGTTAAATACTAATTAATTTAAAGAAAATAGGGAAAGCAAAGTAACATAAATATTTCAGAATATTATGAGATAAGTTAAAAACTAGTATAGTAGTGCAATGGAAAATAACCTTTCCCTAAACTTTATCTAGGCTAATCAAATGAACTTGCATATAACTCAACATAAATCAACTTAAGATTAATTTAAGTGACATTAAGGACTAAATAATCCTTCAATTAATTCTAAGTTAGGAAAAGTAAAAGCTAAGGTATTAGGAAGAATATAACCTTATGTGACATGGATCATATCATCTTACTATAGAAAAATAGACAATTTGGCTTTGTTCACTATCTAAACTTCTATATACCACTTGTAGTTCACTTTGGGTTGATTCTACAGATGTAGATCAATCCCACATAGTGCAAATCTAGCATGTAGTCTACAAATCTAGTCCTACTAATTTCACACTTTTGCTCTTTGATTTGTCAAATTCTCTACTCTCCACTCAGTATGAAGGGATGGTGGTATTTAAAAATACCTTGGGGAGGTTGTTGGATTGCTAGGTGCAAGTTTTCTTAAGGCAACCCCTTAGTAAGACCAACTTTATGATCATGTTAAAGATTGACAAACAACTTATTATAAATGTCCTAGACAATGATATTGAAGTAAATGTTATTGCTTTTAGTGCACCAATTGAAGTGTTCCTCCATTAAATGTTCCTTTTATGCCCTGGGAATTAGAATGATTACCAAATGTGAAATAATGCTTAATTGAATGTCTTTAAATATCAAGACATAACAAATTACTACACAAACATGCACCAACTCAATAATAGCTAGTGAAAAAAGGCAAGAGTAGGCAAAATCTGAATTTCAAGGTAGATCCACATCATGTGAGATCACTTTTGTTCATTATAGAAATGATTCAAGTCACAAAATGGATGAATTTGAGGCAATGAATGTTTGGGAATATGAGGTGATAATGAGGTGTATGTGTCGAAATAGGTGCAAATTGGGTAGGGATAAGTCAAATGTGTGGAAATGTGTTAAGGAAGGGAGTAAATAAGTGTGTGAACAGGTATCAGGGAAGGAGCTAAAGCTACGACAAGAGTGTGCCACTTGTCATTATGTAATTACATTAAGGCATTCGCTCAAAACGAGCCCAAAACTAAATGGGAATTGGCATGTGAAAGAAAAAATCATTATTACAAGTAGAAATATGACATCTCATCGGCAACATAAACAACAAATGTATTTGTTGATAACAAATTATAAATGCAATTTTGTGTTGTAGAGTAAACACGGTTTGTGTTGTAGAGTAAACAAGAGTAGAAGTAAAATATTTTGATATATTCATTTTGACCTTGATATTGATCCATGTAGATGTCTTTTGCTTTCGTCAACATGTGATGGTAAATCTATAAATCACATTTGTTATATTTGATTACTTTTCTTAACAAAGTAGTATACGATGTTTTAATTGTTTTGTTTTGATCAACAATTTGAAGATTCATGAAAAATAATATCATGATCAAAATAATATTTTTATGTTTTGTGAATAAATTGATTATTTTGTATATATGTTAATTATTAATTACTAATTGATTTACTACTCACAATGCCTTCCAAGAATTCTACCATTTGCATTGCTTTGTGCCCTAACCACATTTCTGGTCATGCTTCACTTATTAGTAGTCACAATCTATTTGTAGGGATGGATGAAGGGGTTTTCAATAGTGGCACAAAGGCTAGAAGGGTTGCATGCCATGGTAGTGGTAGAAGCCTTGCTCGCCCTTATTTTGACCAAGGAGGTTTTGCTCACTCCCAAATGGTAGGCTTTATTTTGATTTGTGGACTCTTTATAGTACATGGGTTACTTTTTATAATTCGAAGGCTTCTCCTATTTTATCCCACCTAAATCATTTGATGATTCTTTATATAGTAATTTGTAGAATTTTCTTTCATAGAAGGGTGATTATGGAGTCTCTCAAAATAATACAAGCAATCTTGATAATGCATGTCTCAACCCTTCAACTCTAGAATGGAAATGGAACTTGACATTAAATCTTGGAACTAGATGGGAGATTTGATTGTTAAAAAAGTCGAATAGTTCTTGAAATAGTTTTTGACCAAGATAAATAAGTGGATTTGTGGGAAAAAATACTAAAGCAAAATGCTTTCATAGAAAAATTCAATGGTTTTTTGCCTCACCTTAGCAATTTACACAATTGGGTTTTAGAACTTTGAAAGCTCTTGGTGACGGAAAAAATAGATATCTTTTCATGTGCTCAAGGGTTCTTTATTATGGAATGTATGTCTTCTTCTAATTGAAAGGCTATTCTCAAAATTAGGCCTTGGCTCTAGGAGGATTAAATTTTAAGGTTTAAGCATTGGTAATCCCCCTTTGATTCTCATAAGGATTCCTTCTGTTCCATACCCATTTGGGGATACCTTCCTTATTGAACATTACATTATATCTAAGTAGTAGATTTGGGTACAAGTTTGAGTTTAGGTATGCAAGTTTGATATATGAATTTGGTAAAAAAAAAAAAATTGGGGTTGGGATTATTTTAGGTTCATTTCTACAAAACCCATCTAAAAATCTCATATATATATATATATATATATATATATATATATATATATATATATATATATATATATATATATATATATATATATATATATATATATATATATCAAGGGGGTAATGTTGGGATAAATCTACAAGAACATGAGCCTTGCAATTTGATGATTTTCACAAGGTACTTTTGAATACTATCAATCCTTAACAATCAAAGCAAAGCAATCTTCAAGGTGAATTAAAAAGTAAAAGTGAAAAATTTACCACATCTCACCCTCCAAACCCATTAATTACCATAAAGACGAGTAGCCAAACCCATACTTCTCTCACCCCCTACTCACATTTATGTCATCTAGATCAAATCCCTTTTAAATACCCTTAGTTTACTCTATTTTTTTTCAAATCTTTGTCTCTATTATTGTATTGTGCTAAATGTTTTATGGATTTTTTGTTGGTACAAGTGTAAATGTAAAAATTGGGGTTAAAGGGGCTAAAGTTGTGAACAAATCCAATAGCATAGAGGCAAGAGCATGTGCAATATATGACTAAGGACCCCTTTCTAGTGTATTTTTCCTAAGGTTAAAATACAAAAAAAAAGGTAAATGTTTTATATTAAAACCCTATTTGAGTATAGTAGAAAGCTTGTACAAATTAAAATCCTAGACTACCTTTTCATTGACTCTTCTCTATGAATGTTATTTCTTTTGACATCTAAATTTGATAAGTGAGGACAATTGAATCAAAGAAATTTATGATAAAAGATTTGAATCTTAGGGTTAAAAGTACAAACAGAAATATAAATATTTTTATAGGAGCATGTTTGATTCAAAAGAAAGAGGTAGGGAAGAGTAAGGAAGTAGAGTTTGGAAGCCATGAAAAGTGGATGAAAAACTTCAAAATCTATAACCTTATATTTACATTATAATGTGAGTGAATTTTTTTTATAATGATTGATTGATGATAATTTATCTTTCATTCTTATTTTAAAATTCTAACTACAATAAAACATAAAATAATCATTTCAAAAAATAAATTATAAAATATCAAAAAATAATTTTAAAAAAATTTAAAATTATAAAAATATTAATTTAACTGTCAAAAGAAACATCAAAACAAAAATCAGAGGCAATCTCTCCAAACTTAACATTTGTATATTAAATACTAAACTCTTGTATTATTAAACTCCTATTTTACAAAGATAAATTCATATTATTTCATTAACTATATTTTTCCAATTCATATTATTTCATTAACTATATTTTTCCAATTAAACTCCTATTTTACAAAGATAAATTCATATTATTTCATTAACTATATTTTTCCAATTCAAAATAAAACTAGAAGCCCAGGCCCCCTCCCTACAACCCTGTGCTTATAATTATATTTGAGTGAAGGCATATATATGACACCTATTATCCAGCGGCAAGCCATGAAATAATTAACCAAAAACCAAAAATACAGAGAAGCAAGCAGAAAGTGAGGTTCATTACTTACCCTTGAGTTATATCCATGGACCAGCCTGAGCGAGAACAGATCTGCTCCAGGGCACGCTTCCACCCATCAACCTCTTCTTTTAGGTGTCGATCTGAATGGCCATAATGTTTGAGAAATGATTCTCTATAAGGGCTGTTGTTCCCTTGAGGATATCTAACATGAGTTGGATCCACATGATAAAAGAGAGGAATGATCAAACCAGGGGTTCTCAACATTGCAGCGGCCTCCTTGAGACACCATGTTGAGTCTGCATAACCATTTGGAAAATACAGGAATGCGTATGGCACTGCTCTCAATTGCTCTTTCCAAACTCAACCCAATTATTTCTCCCTTTTCCAATTTTTCACTGTCTAAGAAGACATTCAGTCCTGCTGTGGAGAGAGCATGAAAGAGATGATCAACCAGAGTCTTTCTCACATCTTCTCCCCTGAAACTCAGAAACACATGATACTCTTATCGCTTTGGAAGGCAAGTTTAGTGGTGGGAGGCTGGTATTGTTCTTCCATCTTAGAGCTGGATCTGTAGAGGAACGCTTACAAACGGTAGAAAGAAATCAGAGGATTGAACGGTGAACCCAAATTTTCAGATGTTAAACTCAACCGTGTATGTATTTGTATATTGCAAATGACAGCCGACATTGAGTAGAAAGGTCAAGGCAGGCCGACCCACTTTTGTGGGAATCTTTTCATCCGTCACGTCAACTTAACTGGCACGCCAGGCTTTAGGGCCCACTTGTGCTCCTTTTTCTTTCCCATCACTTTCAACGCTGCTTAATCTATTGGAAACAGCTTTGTTCCATAATAAAATTTTAAACAAAGACGGGAAAGGAAACAGTTTTGTTCCATAATAAAATTTTAAACAAAGACTTGTTACCGTCTTTTTACGTTTGCTTGGCTTCTAAGTTTTTCTTGTTCACACTGATCCAAAACAAGCATTTTTTCCTTGTTCACATGAGATGCTGTGTTAAGTATTTTTTCTCTATCAATCATCTACCGCATACATGACCGATTATTTTGTTTTTTTTTTTTTAATTACGTACATAGACGTTTCCTTAGTGAGAAGTATTACATGAAATATATAAATTAATGGCCCAAATTAAAAAGACTATCATGAAAAAGATCTCAAACACAAAACAAAAATTATTACTCCAAAACAAATTAAATCAGCCCCAGTTGGTTTCGAAACCAACTCACAATAAAAAAGCCCGATCCCAGAAATTCACCCTTACAGTTTTGGCAAGTAGACGGGGCTGAACAGGGCTTTAATTTGACAGTTGTATAGCTGTATTTAGACATTTTAGCTGTAAAATACAACTAAAATTTTGAAAAGACTACATCATATAAAAGGGAGAGATTTTAGACAAATTGTCAAATTTTATATACGATTATGATGATATATATATTTAGTTTTTATATAATTTACTTATATTAAAGTATGTCATAGTATTTTAAAGATACTATTGAATTGATAATTGTCATAAAAACAATTGCTTGACAAGCAAGATTGATTGTCAAATTTAAGCCCAGGGCTGAAGTAGGAATGCATCTTGATCATATACCTAAGCAAATTGTCTGGACCAACAAATAAAGAATTCAATTGCTACGTATAAAATCTATCCGCAACTCGCGGTTCCGTGCTACTCACGGGCAATCTAATTGACTTTCTAGATATTAACAAATTTTAGGGGATGGGAACGGTCACAAATATTATAATAATAATAATAGAGAGAAATTTTAGGTAGGGGAACAGTCACAAATATTATAATAATAATAATAGAGAGAAATTTTAGGGATGGGGAACGGTCACAAATATTATAATAATAATAGATAATGTTGATTAAATAAACATCCTCAAGGGTATTAGCCTGTCACCATTCCTATATTGGCATCCCATGTCAATTCACGTTATTATTGGTGAACTTTTATTTGTTTGATTGAATTTTAAGAGTGGACAAGTAAAGATAAATACAATTGGCTACTAATAATAAGGGTCACATGGTAATGTATTTAAATATTATATTGTATTTATATTTAATAATATATATTATATAGAATAATAATAAATATAATTATATTATATATTTTTATATATAAAATAAAATTTTAATTTAATAAAAAATACATATAAATATTAAATAATAACATATTTATATAAATATATGATTTTATAATATAATATTATATTTAAAATATATTTAATAATTTACATTATATAAAATATAGTATATAATTATAAATATATTATATTTAGTATTATATATAGAGTAAATATAATTGAAAAATAAACATATTATACTATAATATAATACAAAAATTTATAACTATAATATATTTTATATTATATATAATTTTATTTTGTAATATTATATTATAAATAAATTTAAAATTAAGAATATAAATGTCGATAAGGACGTGGTTCAGTCATCAAGTTGCAAGGTTGTTGTGGCAACCACCGAGGTTCAAACCCTTGTTGTTGCAAGGTTGTTGTGGCAACCACCGAGGTTCAAACCCTTGCTGGGCTAAAGAGCTCGCAAACCTTGTGCCTTTGCTAGGTTGTCATGCTCGTAGGCTATGGGCCTTGGCCCACCCTCTCATAGAAGGGAAGTGGAGTGTGTGGAGTAAAACACTATGCTAGTTATCCGCTTAAATTCTTTAGTCATTTAAGTCGCATTTCAATGTGATAGATTTAATGCCATATAGGTAGTTTTATTTTCATTTTCCATAGAAATATTCTAGTTATTCGGGAATCAAATATGCATGGTAAACTAGGAAATTAAATGAAATTCATTACATCTTCAAGCTATGTGCCATTAAAACTAGCTTTAAAGACACTTAAATATCATGCCCTCTCTTTATTATTTTATGTCGCCTTTCAGAACCAAACAATGCATTAAACTTACCTATAAAAGTAGTGTTTGTTAAGATTTAGAAAACATTATTATGTGATTGCTCTTTCACTTCCGTAGAAATTGCAGCATGTGGTGCTTGCACAACAATCATAACTGAGGTTAAAAAATTATTTTATGAAGATTGCAAGACATTCTAAATTAAATGAATCATGCACATCTCATACAATTCTAGATTTTGCATTACCACATACGGAGGTTAGATTTTGTAATTTGACTATATTTTTAATCTCTGAAGCATACAAATCTCACTTGATTTTACTCGTTGACAAGCCAAAAATAGTTTTTTGGAATGTATTTATAGAAGCTTTGCTTCTCCGCAATTTTAATAACTATTCTACCAAAGTGTTTTTTGCAAAGGTAAAAGATCCAAACATGGCATGAGTGATTTGCAAAACTCAAATCAAATAAAACCCTATAAAATTCTCAAAATAAAACATTGATTTAAAATCAAAACATCTAGTTTTCAAATAGGGCCACTTTTGTCTCCAAATTAAAACTTGTTTCCAAATAGGCTTTATGTGATAGGTGGAGGTAAACCATGGTCAAAATTGAAGAGTATTAATAATGAAAAACTTATGCAAGACAAACAATACTAACAAATTTTTTAAATGTAATAGAAATAAAATAATGACAATCACAATATAACATGGTTATTTT